>ML110868.1:7791-87805 GCA_003697995.1 Taxidea taxus jeffersonii
GCGCAGGGCGAGCCGGCGCCTTCCTGCGGGGCGGGGGCCGGGCCGGCGCGCCCCCGGGGGCCTGCAGCCTGCGAGCCGGGTGCGGACGCCGGGGGGCCCGCCGATCGGCCCCGCGCCGGGGCGCCCTCCGTTCGAGCGGATGGCGACTGCAGCCCGCCGGGTAGGTGCGCGCGGGGCGGGGAGGGCGGCGCGGCCGCAGGCCCGGGGAGCCGCCGGGGCCGGGCACGCGGGGGCGCTCCGGGCCGGGATCGCCGAGCGCCGGTGGCAAAGTTCTCGCCGCGCGCCGCGCCCCGGGCGCGGGCGCGGGGAGGGGGCCGGGGGAGTCGCGCGGGACGCGGAGTTCGTCAGCTCGCGGGCGGGGGGCTCGGCGCTCGCCGCTTTCCGGCCGAGCCCCCAGAGCGAGCTGCAGGGGCAGGTCAAGGCCACGCCTGCCGGAGTTGTGAGATACCCGGGCGCCCGGGATCTGCCCTGGGAAGCGTGGGAAATGGGGCCAGCCGGGCACGAAGTTGGGGCGGCCCCTCTCCGGCCGCACCTGTAACCCACCTGGCAGCCCGGTAAAGTGCCAGGGGAGCCCTGCTTTACTGCTGCCCCTTTGAGCGGAACATGATGACTCGCATTTGCTGGGAGAGGAGAGATTTCTCTTCCACTTGGGCTAATGCAGAAAGAAATCGAGGCGGTGCAGACACAATGCGAGGGTCTGATTGTGTATGGTTGGCTAATCTGCCCCAAACTGAAGAACGCGTTTTAATGTTAAAATATTCCGAGTGGGTGAGCCCATTCCAGGCTGTTCCAGTCTCAGCCGCCCCCCGCCCCCGCAAGTTACGTCTTGTGGGGGTGGGGGGTGGGGGTTTGCCCAGAGGACCCTCTGGATCCCCTTGACTTTAGAACGGCTTCCAAGAAGTGTCTGTCATCATCACTGTGAAGTTGGAATACTTTTTCCAGGAAAAAGAGGGGGTGGGGGGAGTACAACATGATTATTCATTATTTCTTGGATACCTATTGTGTTCCTGTAATTTACGTGGCGTGTGTCCTTAAAATTTTATCACAGCTCTGGGAGGGAAGCTGTGTTATCTTCATGAAGATAACGACCGAAAACGCCAGAGTTTGAGCAACTTGCCCAAGGTCCTACAACTTCAAATATTCTCCGTCGGTGGACACCGGAATGCCTCTCCCAGACAGCAAGCTTAACCAGCTGGGAAACACCAAGCTTATTTACCTAATAATTATTTCTTTCCTATGAGAAAAAGCCAGCAGCAAGGCCCCCTAATTCCAGGCTGCCTGCCTTGGTCGCCCAAGGAGACGGGATCCTGAGAATCACAGGCGTAGCCGCAGGAGCTGGAACCACCGACCAGTTGGCGGTGATGAGCTGAGCTGGTGCTGGTGTCCTGGAGCCCCTGAAGTCTTGGGTCACCAAGGGTCTAGAAAAGGGGCACTGAGCCCTGGAAGGAGCTTGAGTCCCTGGACTGTTTGCCCTGGGGCTGGGCCTGTTGGAGACAGTCCCACCTCCTTCGCAGCTGCACGGAGCAGTTAGAGGCCAAGACAGCTTGGTGTAAAACAAGAGTCCAGATGCAAAGAACAAGCAAGTAGGAGAGCTTGGGCAAGTTGCTTAATCTTTCTGAGACTCAGTTTACCCATCCAAAAAGTGCTGATAATAACTAGTGTCACCCAACATTTTGATCATTCCAGAGCTGGCGTCTGCAAATCACCTTGCCTCGTTCATAGTTGATGTTTCATAAAGGTTAGTTATCAGCTTCCATGGTGGGGCACCCGTCAGGGCCCCGTTGACTCGGTGTCCCATTGGGATGCGATACTATCCGTTCCATCTCTGCCCTCCGGAACTGTGTCGAGATGAGATTGGTCGAGGTTGGTCGGCAAAGTACTTCAGTGATTCAAGACTGGCTGTTGTGCCAGTGGCTTGTTATTATGTGAACATGGAGATTATGACTGGATGGAAAGAGATCTGTTTACTTTGTGTCTACATAGACTCCATTTGTGTATTCATAATAACAATATCCTAATGACATGGTGTAGCTGAGAACCGCCTGTCTCCAAGGCCTTGGGGGGGGGTGGTTATTCCGATGGCCCTCATGGTGTCCCTTTAGGGCAGAGAGCAGTGGAAATCTCCTGACTGATGGTTGGCATCCCTGGCATGAATCAGTATCAAGCCAGCACCACTCAAGTCTGGAGTTCTCTCTGCCCCACCAGCCGCCCTTCACCCCCTTCTGCTCTCCAGTTCTTAAAGATCAAATGCAGTTCCTGAGAACTTTCGTGGTGGCTGGGCATTGAGGTCAGCCTGTCGTGGACACGGATTCTCAAGCCTTTGGATGTTATTAGGGGTTTCCTCTGGGAAGCAGATGAGAGCTCTTCTGGCTCAGAACCACAAGCTGAAATTGTTGTTGAAATAAACATTTCAGCCAGGCTGTGAGGTGGCTCGTCCCAGGATCTCAGCACATCGGCCCCCAGCTGAATGTGATGTTCGGTTGAGGGAGCTGAACAGTGAGTACCCTGTTGGGTGACAGGGTCTGGGGATTGGCACCTTCAGAGGTGCAGGGAAGAGGGAAGGATGGGGGCGCCGCTGGCTTGACAGGATGGAAGCCGGACACTTTGACATTGCTCACGGAGGGGATCCTGAGACCAGCAGAGGGATGGACTCTGTGCTGGTGACAGCTCTGGCCCCTAGGGTGGGGCCTCTTCCAGGGGAGGTGACCATTCTTTGTGCACAGGCTAAGGACCCGAGCGGGAGATGCAGAAATTAGACACGTGCTCAGTCTGCACCTAGTTCTGCCTCAAAGGTGTGTGATCTTGAGATACTCAGTAACTCAGTTTCCCTGATGGTGTGTGGAAGGACTAACCCTACCCGAGGGGAGATCATCCAGGACCCCCTTCCCACCCCAGAGTAAAGCAGGTGCTCCCTGAGGCTTCTTAAGGCAGAGACGTGAACGTGGAGGATTCCTTCTCTGGTTGTGCATTCATTCGGTCACATTTCTTGAGCTACTACCTTGCCAGGCACCGCGGTAGCTGCCAGGGATCTATAGTAGCAAAGGGGACAGCTGCAGCCCCCGTTTCCATGGAGCTTCTTATCTGTGGGAGGAGATTTCCAGCAGGCAAGTACACACAGGATGTGTCAGGAGACGGGAGGGCTGTGCAGGAAAGTGAAGCCAGGTGAGGAGTTAGAGGGATGGGAGCGGGCGCTGGTCTGTCCGTCTTGGGGTAGTGGGGCCAGAGAGAATGAAGTGAGCTGCATGGGTGCGGTGCCCCTAAGGCAAGGGCCCTGGTCAGCCAAAGCCACCAAGTCATTGTTTAAAAGTTGTTGGTCAGTTCCTATCTTCCGAGTCTGGGCACTCTACCTGTCCCCATCGGAAGCCTGCCCAGGCTTGTGGGCCCAGTTCAGATGCCATGCCTCCTTAAACTTTTCTCTTAACCCTTAACTCTTATAAAGTCACAGGACTTAGTCATGACTAAGAGATGACAGTGTCTTAGTCATCTGGGTTCTTATTTCCTCCAGCCCCTCGCCCTCACACAAAGCCCCCTGGCCCAGGGCACCAGGCCCCTGTGGATCTGTGTCCTGGTTCCCAGTGCTCTGCTCTACCCTCCCAGGGGCCTAGCTAGCATGGTGTGATCCAAATGCGATGCGTTGTCTTAATCAGTCCTCCAAGGACCCCAGCAGGGAGGTGCCATTGCCAGTCCCAGAGGAGGAACCAAGTGCCCAGGATCACACAGCTGGGGGGGTATCCCAGCGAGGACTTGGATGTAGGGTCCCAGATTGTAGACCTCCCAGCACTGTGGAAAGACCTTGTATTGATCTCTAAAACGTAGACCCCCGTGACATTTCAGGTCCATTTTCTCTTTACATTTTTATCTTTAGAAAGGGGTGGGGGGGCACGGTTGTCCTCTCCTTGACATTCCTTGTTTTAAGCAACTCAAGCATTTGCTTATCTGTGTGTCTTTAGCAATTTTCGCAGTAGGTTGGCCTCATGTTATCCCCTTCTGGAAAGGGTTTCTGCAGGGTTGCAAGTGAGATTAAATCTCCCCATTGGAACTGGGGACCCTGTTAGAAAGGACTACCAGGGTTTCCTGTGGACATCCTTGGCCACCCGAGTGGGACAGAGACAGCTGGGGCTTGGCCGTCCTGGCCAAGCAGGAGTGAAAGGCCCGGCTTTTGGAAACAATTCTGATCGGCTTCCCCTGTGGCCCAGCACCCTCACCCTGTGTGATGCTCAGTGAGAGGGGTTAAAGTTTCCTTCCGCCATGGCAGAGTACAGGTCACCAGCTTTGGAATCAAACACCCTCAGGTTTGATCCCAGCTCTCCTGCTTACAAGCTGTGTGTCCCTGAGCAAGTTATTTAATGGCCCAATCCTCAGTTTACCCATCTATAAAATGGGCTCGTCCTACCCACTGCAGAGTAGTTGGACAGGAGTCTGTGTGGTTAGCACCCTTCATACTCACCGAGCCCAGTGCTACCAGGACGGTAAGAGCGAGGAGGATTCCCATTTCTCCAGAGTCCAAAGAAATTGATTGTGTCTGCGTATGTGTAGAATTTTTAAAATTTTTTTGAAGTTTGAGCTATTGGGGCCTGATGAGATAGGCTGATTCTGAAGGACTGGTGGCTGCCTCTCTGGCCTTCTGAATAATCGGGAAATTCCCATAGGTGTCATTATGCACACCCTGCGTTCTCTGTGATATTCCCATTGAGTTAACTGGAGGACTTGCTAGGACCCTCCAGCCATCCTGAAAGCAGCTTACTTCCCTCTTAATCATCTCAGGAGTCACCTGAGTGCATGGTTCAAGGAAAACTGCAAGCACGAGCCTGGACTGAGCCCCCTCTCACCCACACGACAGCCAGCTGACGAAAGTGGAAAATCAGGTACACGGCTGTTTACACAGATTTTCGCCCCAGCAGATAAGCGCAGCCGACATATCATTAAAGCCGGCCAGAGCAGCCACCGTGGGGATGCCGTGTTTGCCGTGAGTCACTAAGGGCTATAAACACTCCAGAGAGGATAGCAAGCCGTGTTTACAAGGTGTGTGTGTGCGCGGGTGCGTGCCTGCGTGTGTCGTTATTTTTTTATGAATTT
This sequence comes from Taxidea taxus jeffersonii, assembly GCA_003697995.1. Lineage (NCBI taxonomy): Eukaryota > Metazoa > Chordata > Mammalia > Carnivora > Mustelidae > Taxidea > Taxidea taxus. The sequence goes on from ML110868.1 coordinate 12,868, forward strand.
ACACCCCGCAAATGCATTTCACGCCGAGCGTGTCAGAGGCGCGCCTGTCCCGGAGGGGGAGAGGCAGGAATGACTCCCATTCAGAAGGACCACCCCTTCTGTGCCCCTTGGAGCAGCCACCGTGAAGGTGGGGACTTCGTGCTTTCTCTGGTCTGCTGTTTGGACGCCTTCAGGAGAAGCCAGCTAGAAGATACGGGCTGTGGCAGTGCCTCAGAGCCCCTGACCAGGAGCGTTAGTCCAAAAGGTGAGGGCACAGCCCCGAATTTGGAAGGAATGACCAGCCAGAAAGGTATGATGGGCAGATGGGCGCGTCCTGCCCCTTGCTGGGTGCCGCCACGCCCTGGGGGCTACGGCCAAGGGGAGCTGGTGGGTTCAGGGGGGACGCCGCCCCTCTGCGGGCACCCTCCCTCTCTGTGCCGGGCCTTGGGGACCGCTTGGTAGGGGGGACACCCACCACCTGGTGGCCTGACTGCAGGTGCCGATAGCCTCCTCTTTTGTAGCTGCCGGGTCTGGAGGCTGGCAGGGCCCCCCAGCTCGTTGGGGCTGTAACTTTATCACAGGCATGGAGTGTGCTCAGTACCTTTTAATTGTCCAGAAGCTTCAGAAAGCTCTCCCCGGGGGCCCGGAGAGACGTAGCAACAGCAGCTGCTTTCTCCCCGTGCCCGCATGGCTCTGCTCACCAGTGCGCTGCTGACTTTGAAGTCCTGTGCACCCAGGCAGGGAAGAAGGTATATTTCTGTAGGGGAAGGTCCTTTTCATGAGGAAGAGCGTTGACTGAGGGCCGCCCAGGAGCTGGGCTCTCTGTCACCTGCCTTCCTATCTGTCGTCTCCCACCCCTGTAAGGTAGCCCGCATCCTCCCCTTTTGAGAGGTGATGGGGTTCAGGCCTGAAGCAGTTGCAGAGGTTGTAGTTGGTGGTCGTTCCCGGAAGCGGTGCACTCTGCCCCAGGACCATTGCTTCTCCCTCTGGCCGCCTTCATCAGCTGACGATTCCCTGAGGGCTACATGTGTGCCGGGCGGAGGCTGCGATGCCAGGTGTCACGGGGCTCTCTCCCTGGCATCTCTGACACGCTGGTTTCCAATCAGCCAGAGGTAGCTGGGAGTGAGGCCCCTCAGGCCCAGAGCTGCTCAGTTGGCTCCAGGAGAAATCCCGCCCTTCCGCCCCAGCCAGAATCCAAAGAGCCCAGCCACGATGCAGCAGGGATGGGTCAGTTCGCTCTCTGCACAACGTGAGGACACGGGGCGGGCACAGAGTGAGGAAAGGGCCCAGTCTGCAAGATGTCCTGGGCTTTCCAGGGCCAAATGTGGAAACTCACAGATACACGCGGTATCTTGGCAAAGCTGGGGATTTCCCTCTTGACCCCTTTCCCTAATCCCTCTTGACTCGCTAAAGAGGGTTTCAGACGGGATCACAGTGGTCCAGGGTGCCTGCCAGTGTCCGGATCCTTGGGCTCCGCCCCTGTAGGTCGGCCTGTAGGTCTGGGGAGGGGCCTGGGAATCTGTATTTGTATCGAGTGCCCTGGGGGAATGTGAGGCAAGGGTTCCATGGACGTGGCTTTGAGAACCTCTTTGCCCCTTGCCTTTCTGGGATTGGGTTAATTTTAGAGTAAGAAAATTAGGCCGCGTACTCCGGTTTACCCCCAGGACCCTCCCAGAATCCTTAGCAGCATCCTTCCCCTTCCCGCAGGAGTCCCGAAGTGGACAGTATATGGACATCCTAGCTAACGCTCACTTTTTCTTTCTCTAGAGCGAGCCCGCCTCCTGCCCCCTGCCTGGGCACATCTATTCTCCGAATCTGTTAGAAAGCGAGCCGTAATGCTTGTCCATCTGGTGGCCCTCCCTTCCGTCAGGCGTCCCCAGCAGAGAGCTGAGTTCCCCAGGGTCAGTGGACTCCGGTGCAGATTCTGAGGCCCGATTCCAAGACTGCCTGCCTCAGTTCAACCAGAGTGGAATTCAGACCTTGCACTTTCATTTTTTCTTTTTTGCAGCAAGACCTACGTAACGCAGAATGGACCCTTTTAACCATTTTTAAGTGTGCAAATCAGTGGCATTAAATACCCTAACAGGCATCACCACCATCCGTCTCCAGCCCTTTCTCATCATCCCAGACAGTGAGTGACCCCACTGAGTAGTGGCTCCCAGTAACCCAGCATGCCACCTTGCATCTACACATTGGCCTAATGTAGGGATGGATACGGTGACCGCAGGACCCTGCCCTCCTCACGGACTGTCCATCCCTGCCCCCACGCTGCTGTTCCCAGAGCCACAGGCGGAGATCCCCTGGCCCCGGGGCTTGCTTTATCTCTCCTGTTCTTTCCATTCCTTCCTGGAAAACAGGACCACCTCTCAGGAGTGCTGGGGAGGTCTGGGGAAGGAGTAAGTTCAGTTACCTTTCCTCTGATTCAGTCCAGTCTGTGCTGGTTTCTACTTCTGCCTTCGTGATGCATTAATCCTAGCTTTTCAGGCGTAGTTGGTTTTGTTTTTGGTGTTGATTTCTTTGAAGGGGAATCGCTGGGGCTTTTATGAGTTTGTTTTCCATAGTATTATTTGTGATTACTAAGCTAACTACTAAGGACTCCTCATTGCCCTGGGGAGTCTAGCTCTGGCAGCCACCCAGGAGGAAGAAGAACCATCCTCTTGGGTTCTGGGGCAGACATGGGTGCTGCCCCCGCCAACCAGGACCACGTCCTCCCACCAGCCTCTGGGAGCCTCTAAGTGTGGGCCAGAAATGTCACTCCTGGTGGAGTCTTTTCTTTCTCTTGCACCCTGGGCAAGAGAGGGAAGGAACCCCCTTTTTAGAGAAAGGGAAACAGAGGCAGGCATAATGTGATCTCTCCAGGCCAGACCTATCTGATAAACTCTTTGCAAAGATGGCAACGTTCTAGACCGCTCCTGTCCTATATGGTAGCCACTAGCTTTAAAATGGAGCTTGTATGACATCAGAACTGAATTTCACACTTTATTTTATTGTAAAAGGCTCCATGTGGCGAGTGGCTGCTGTAGTGGCTGGCGCAGCCGGACCCGGGTCAGGAAAGGGGCCTGCAGAGGTCTCTGTGGCCCATCACAGCCCACAAAGCCTGCAAAGTGTGCGTTTCCACCGTGGTGCTCTGAGGCTGCTGAGCTTCTCCTGGTGGCCCCTGGACTGCCTGTGTCAGAGTCACTCAGAACTTACTGTGGTTTTTGAGTTCCCTGCACCCCCACCCCCAGCAGACCCTCACAGACAAAAATATCTGGGGATGGTCCCACAAATCTGCATTTGAAACAAGTTCCCTCCACCACCTTGTGATTCTGTCCCTCTCTGAAGTGTGAGGACCAAGGCCTCCAGCATCTTCCATCTTGACCTCCGTGGGTCTTCCCAGCCCCAGTGACCCATCAACGCCCATGTGCCTTTGCCCCTCACCCCAGCACCCCCCACCATAGCCCCCATGCTCCAGGCCAGCGGGTCTCAAGACCGGGTGGCGAGACCAGCAACATCCCAGGCCTCGCCTGAGAACCTGCAGAATCGGAAACAGGGGTGGGCCCAGGAGTCTGGGTCTTACCCAGCCGACTGAGGGGATGCTTTTGCAGGCCAGTCACTGAGCAAGACTGCTCTAGGAAGCTCCTGCTTACATTTCCCCCCAAATCCCCTCTTCCTTTCCTTCCCTCCCTCTCCCTGCCCCTTCCACCTCCCCTGTGCCCTGGCCTCTTCTCTCACTGGCTGCCCAGAGCTGCTAAGACCCTTCTAAACCCAAGGGCTGCAGGGTGTGTGGCTTTACTGATGCGTCTGCATTTCACAAAGGCCTTTGGGGATCCTGGCCTTCCCCCAAGGGGTCACCCTAATGGGGATGACATAGGGGAGGCAAGCAGAGCAGCAGCCGACAGCCCCCCCAGCCCCCCCAGGGTCCCAGGTGGTGGCCGCCTGCTCATCCTGGGCCAGAATCTCCGAGGAGCAGAGAGAGCAGATGGGCCCATTTCCCTGGGACCCCTCTTGGGGACAGGGGCTCTGGTGCTCCCCTCCCAGGGTCCATTCGCTCAGAGAAGGTTGGCACAGCTCACAGCTGTGCTTAGCAGACAGCACTTGCGTGTCTCGCGTCTTCCCAGCATGAAGAGAAAGCAAGGGAGGTGGAGGCCAGAGTGTTCCGGCTCGCCATGCTGCTTACACCCTGTGGGACCTTCCTTCTGCTGGTCACTCACCTCTCCGCCTCAGTTTCCCTGTTCCACGAGATGAGATTCCTGTACCACCAGCAATCTTGGTCCCTCTAGAATGCTGGTGAGGGCAGACCTGTGCCTCAGGTAGGCAGCACATTCTGGGTTGCCAGAACTTTCCTGGTTCTGGCCCTGAAGTCCCATACTGTGGGAAACACCTCGGTCCCAGGCAAACCAGGTACCTGGTCCATATCCCAGTGGCTTCTTGACGCTGCTGCTGCCCTTTGGCACATGACCCCCCACCCCACCCCACTGGGGGAACCTGTGCACTCCCGGCAGCTAAGGCATCACCTGCCTGGCCTCTGACCCCTCTACCTTCGCTGACCTTCTGGCCCTGCTCCCTCCCTCCCTGCTCATTCGTGTCTCTAGGCAACAGCTGATGCTCAGACTGACCCATACCTCAGATTCTAGCTGAGCACCTGTTTAGAATCACACCTGCTCATTTTTTTTTCACACTCGGTTACTCCCTGGATAGAGATACTCAGGCGACTGGGGGCCTGGGGCTGACCAGCTGAGCCAACCATTTCTACCCTTTGGTGCCTACACCCTGGAGGAGGGCTTTTCTGTCTAGCACCCTTAGCCCTTGAACCAGCAGGATGGCCTCCCTCAGCCTCTCTCCGGATCTGCCAAGCCTGAGCTTAGTGCCGGGCATTCGACCGTCTCTACTCAGCGTCTCCTCACTGTCCCCACTCCCACCCCTTGCCTTCTCCTTCCTTCTGTTACCTCTCCACCCCGCGCTGACTCCAAATCCCACCCTATCCTGGGCCCCTGGCCCTTCAGCAAAGCCTTTCTTGTTCATTGCCATAGACCTTCATCATGTGGAGCATAGTGTAGCTGTGACCGGGGCCCGTGTGAGCATTTCTTGAGCGTTACCCTGGGGCTCTGACCTGGAACCTTTGAAGGGGCAGGGACCATAGGGCACCCAGACATCTGTCTCCTCCTGTGTTCGCCTGGAGCACAGAGCAGGGCTCCAGGAAATGCTCCAGCCCGGAGGAAACACGCGCCCGCAGATGTTTGAGCTGGCGGGACCCTAGGAGAAGTTAAATCTGGCTGACATATTAACACACCTTTGGAGGAGCCTCTCCTGGAAGGTAGGGCAGCCCCTGGAGAACCCCTGCAGCCCCTGCTAGTCACTGTCTGGGTTTCCAGGGGGCAGTAAATATATCCCTCTTTGCTTCTGGAATTTGAAGGCTTCTGAAAGATCGAGGCAGGAAGAGGACCGATGAAGAATGTGACTTGGGTCGTGCCCACCCACCTTCATTCTCAGCCCAGGTCTGAGGGGTGAATGATGAGTCCGTTTGCTTCTCCAGCTGTCCTCGTCCTCCGGTCACCTGGTCACTGTGTCTCTATAAACAAGTGTTTCAGTGTGTGCTGCAGGCTCCAGATTCGCTGAGCGGGGTAGAGCCCCTGACATTCTCTTCTTCCATTTGTCCTGCCGGTATTTGTGGTGCACCTGCCTGGATCAGAATCCTTCAGTAGCAGGGATTTGACCATAGATCCAACACAGACCTGCCGCAAACACAGTCCTCCCCACTCGCTTCACATCAAGGGTATTTTCAGAGAATCAGACACGGAAAACTCCGTGTTTTGGGTGTCCCTGAAAATTTCCTAAAATGCCTTTCTGCTTCCCCACTTTGGTGAGCAGGGCACATGGAACCCAGATGACTCCTTTTTTAGAATCGGGCTTCTGCAGACCCTCAGGGTTCTATCTCAGAGCCCGAGCCCCTCCTCGCCGCCCCCCCCCCCCAATAGCTTTCCCCTGCTTGGGTTAAAGAAAGTAAGAATCCCGTTGCATTGCTGAGCCTTGTCATGGTTTGCTTCTTCGTCCTCAGACATGAGCCAGAGTTCTAGTTAGCTGGCCACTAGTTAGCTGGGATCTGGTTAGAAGAGGTTAGGTTGTCTCCCCCTCCCTCTGCCCCCCCCACCCCACGTACACCATCTCTCTCAAACAAATAAAACTAAAAAAAAAAGAAGAGGAGGAGGCTCGGTTGTGTGTTTGAGCAGCTGCTGGGTGTTTGAAACAACCCGCAGCGCCTCTTCCCTCTCTACATGCCAGGCTCTTGGGGTGGGCATCAGCTGTGTCCCTGTGTGACCACCTCTCCAAGGTGACTGGGCCTCCGTCTGCAGCAGGCCCTGATGACCTCTGGGGGCAGAGCCCCACCCTCTCGCTGTCCCTGAGCCAGCTCTGCCTTCCTGCTTCCTAGGCTGACTCACTGGTCCTGTTCCCTGGGTCCCTTTTGGAGACCAGCGTCCTGCGCACTTGTGTGCTTAGAGGGACTCTGCTTCTCCTCCGTCCCCCACATCACCTTAAACATGCCCTCGGAGGTCTGATGTCACTTGTGTACACTCAGGTGGAAACCATGCAGGGGAACCTGACCCGGGGACTCCTGCTTGGCGGGATTGCCTACGGTCAACAACCCAAATGAATTGATGTGTTAATCATCCCATTTTACAGACTAAATAAAGAAACTCGTCCCAGGCCATAGAGACAGGAAGCCGAGGAAATAAGATTCAGCCCAAGGTCCAGCTGGGGTCTGACTGGAGCCCACAGTAGCCGTTACTCTCCCGTCCCCACTGCCGGGCACGCTGCAGTGTCCCTCGTACCCATCCTCTGCTGGGGCATGGCAGCTTCTGAGGTGAGCAGTCACAGAGGGACTTGATCCACTGAAAGGCCAGGCACACCCCTTCTGTCCAGGGCTCCCCGTGGCTGCCTCCCCGGACTCAGGCTGGGCCCTAATGAAGTGGGAGGGTCGTGGGGCAGCTCAGCAAACTCCAGCCAGAGGAGGAGAACTCTACACAGGCATTCCCGACAGTGGGTTCCATCCCAGGGCTGTGGGCTTCCTGCCGCTCTTGGCTGTAACATGCTAAAGATAACAGGTTACAGGGGGGTTCAGTGACTTGCCTGTTCACCCTAGGAGGTAGGGAGGTGCGATCGCTGTCATTCAGAGTGGCACCTGAGACTCAGAGAGATCCGTGCTTACTGCTCAAAAACTGTTCATGAAACAACTTTGTATTGTTTGCCCTTCTTCTTTCCTACCAGTCATGTAGTTGCAGGGCCTGCGGAGTTACAAATAATAGAAACACAACTGAAACAGACTCATAGAGAGGAAAATCAATAACTCTGCATAACTGAGATAGTCAGAGATAATGCTAGCTTCAGGCATAGCTGCATCCAGGTGCTCAAATGATGTTATCTCCCAGCTCTCCTTTCATCTGTTTGGGCGTTATCCTTTCTGGTATCAGAAATGACCCCTCACAAGTCTGAGTCACACTTAACCTTTCTATGATCCCAACGCAGAAAGTCTTTCACTGTCAGTATTTCCAGAAATCCCAGGACTGATTATCATTGACTTAGCTGTAATCGTCTGACAGCTCTGAACCAATCACCTGGTCCAGGTCTGCACCCTGCCCTGGAGTTAGTTGGGGTAGGGATTGTGAGCCCCCAGGGAAACTCCCAAGTTGGATGTTACCCAGAGGAAAGTCGGGGAGGATGGACTGGAAATGGAAGGCCCAAGGCTAATGTGGGAGCTGAGTGCTGTGGGGTATGAGCTGATTCCTTTAGCAAGTGCATGTCTGTTCCCCTCGCTAGGTATCATGAGGCTGAAAGGAAAGCCTTGGATGTGGACCCTGTCAAAGATGTTGCAGGTTTTCTTGAGCAGCTACTATGGGCTGGGTCCTCTACTACACCCGTGTGGAGGAGCTCTGTTTTTTCTTTTATTAAGCATTCATTCTTTCTCTTCTTTCTCTCTCTTTAAAGACCACCTCTCAGCTTCCTTCGAAGTCTCCCAGTCATATGTAATTAGGACTCCTCCTTTTACATCCCTTTGTGTGTACCTGTTTGGTCACACCTATCCCAGATGGGCTTTTAGAAGGACCCCTGCCTCTGTTGGCTTCCTGAGCAGGGGCCTCGGTAGGGTCGATTTGGGCCTGCATAAATGCATGATGTGATGTTCCCCTTGCCAGCCTCTTGCTGCATCCCCAATGTTGCTGAGCACACTGAGGTCAGTGGCAGCAGCTGGCCCCTGGGCACTCCAGATGGCATCTGGCTTCTCTCAGCCTCTCCACTGGGAGTCAGATTTTCCAGGCTGCGTGTGGAGCTTGGCCATCTCCCTGGAAAGCACTGATTGATTCCCCTTAGAGATGACCTGAAACCATACCCAGTAGACAGATGCTACCTTCTCACAGCAAAGCAGGGAGTGGGTAGCCGGAAGGTAAGAATTTAGAGAAAGGGATGGTTAGCTTGCCTCTTTGCCTCTCATTGTTAGAGGGTGCAGGTGCTGGTTCCACATTTCCTTGGGTATCTGCACCATGGAGGAGCATAAGCGAGTTTCCCCACTAACACAAGTACCCAGACCCAGGGCTCTGACTGTGGGGCCATCAGAGGCATGTACCAAGTGCTCAAGGCCTTAAAGCCAGACTGCCTATGTGCAGATGGTTCCAACAGTGGGGACCTTGAACAAGCTTCTTTAATCCCTCTGAACCTCAGTTTCTTCATCTGTAAATTGGGGAGGCTATCGCTACGTAGTAGAGGTTTCATGGAGATTAAATGAGATAATTTATACAGTCTTTAGCATGGACCTTGGCACATAGTAGGTGCTCGGTAGACATCGTTTGTGTTGGTTTTTTTTTTTAAGATTTTATTTATTTATTTGACAGAGAGAGAGAGAGAGATCACAAGTAGGCAGAGCAGCAGGCAGAGGGGGAGGGAGAAGCAGGCTCCCTGCTGAGCAGAGAACCCAATGTGGGGCTTGATCCCAGGACCCTGAGATCATGACCCAAGCCAAAGGCAGAAGCTTAACCCACTGAGCCACCAGGCGCCTCTGTTTGTGTTAGTTTTAAACCAGAATGGGTGCTGGAGAGATGCGAGGCTCCCCGGACAGATGCCCCCATAGCGCAAGTCCAGGATCAGTGATCAGTGGGAGATAACGGTCCTTGGGGCGGGGTAAGCTCCTGTCCGGGGAGAGTTTCTGAAGGTTGCATCTGCTAGGGCTTTGTTTTCCCACTCGGAGGCAGGTATCTGCCAGAAGTCTGTCAGAGACTGATAAATGGTAGCCCCTGCGAGGGGCTCTTGGGGAAGCTGCTTTATCTTTCTGAGCCTCAGGTTCCTCATCCTGTGGTGGAAATGACGAAACCCACCCTGCACGGCCTGGTATACGTAGGTACTTAATAAGTAAAGGCACTACTTTATTAATAAGGCATCTCAAATGGGTTGCAAATAATAAAATGTTTATTAAGCATGGGCTTGGCATTGGCAGTATGGGAAGCATCTTCCCACAGGGTCGGATGAGTGTACGTGAGCGTGAATGCCCACCGGGCTCCCTGCCTGTTGGGACATGAGACTCTTGGCCATGACGGAGCTTTGAGCCTTGTTGTCTGTGGCATATGGTCAGGTCAGGGCACTGTGCTGAGCAGTGATGGTGGGAAGTGCTTGGAGAGCCCAGGCCATGCGGGAACCCCCGGTCAGAGGGAATGTGAGTTGAACTTGGGGAAGTCCTGGGGCTTGACCAACACCCTCCCCACCCCCACCAAATCCCCACCCTTAGCAACCTCAGGAATGCCAGGTTCCAGTGACAGTCGCTGAGCCTTGGCCCAGGGAGGCCGTGCTCCCGCTTGCAGCGTGTCTGGCCGGGGATGCTCTGTTGCTTCAGGTATGAGAAGGTGCCTCCTGGAAGGAGCCCCAGTTAGAGCAGGGCTTGGGGTGAGGACATAGCAGGCAACCTGGAGAAGTCCAGGCTCAGCCATGTGGGGTCCGGACATGAACGCTGGGAACGACGGAGCCCTCTCCATCCCACCTCCCTCCTCTTTCCAACCAGGGATTCTCCCCAGCTGCCTTCCCTGGTCTTACTCCTCTGCCAGGTCCTTTCTTGCAATCCCTTAAATGCCTGGGAGGGAGAATCTCATTGGTCCCTGCCTAACACATAGTTCAGCAGACCCCGGGTCAGGTGACTTTACTGGCCCAGTCCGCGCATCTGGGCAGGTGGGCAGGATCCCTGGTCTGTGGAGCCGCTCCCTTCCACTTTGTGAGGAGGTAGCTGACTTAGAGAATTTGGGGGCAAGGACAACAAATTGACTCATCGTGTCCAGTCCTCCTAAGCTGAGATGCCTTCCAAGGTGGGGAACTCACTCCCTTTCCAGGCAGCTGCTGTAAGTTTTGATCAGTGGTAAGCATTCACCTTTACACGGGGCCCAACAATGGGTATCATTGTAGCATCCTTCCACTGGCCCGTGTCCTCCTGTGTGAAGATCTTCCACACTAAATCCACTTCGTTGACACGAGAGCCCCCCTGACATGAGAAGACAGCCGCTGTGGCACGGGATCCCATATACCGTCCCGCACCCCAGCCTCATCCCCCCTGGTGTCTTTCTTCCCCGTCAGGATAGAGCAGATCGTGCTGGGGGCAGTGGCGGGAGGGGGCAGGACGCCTTTCGCCTTGGTCCACCCAGCTTGCCCAGCCACACATCTCTCCTTCCAACAAGCGATCCCCACACCGAACTGCTCTCTTGATGTTTGCTTAAGAGGACTTAGCAGGAGCCTGAAGATATCAGTGGTACCCACTGGGAGCAAGGCGGGGAGAGGGGCAGCTAGAGACCCCATGGGATGCCATTAGGACAGGCGGGGCCTGGACAGTAGCCTAGGTCAGGGCTGTGGAGTTGGGCCACCATCCTTTCCCCTTTTCTGCAGCCTTCCCTGCAGCACCATCCCCCTTGCAGACAGCCCCCAGATCAAAAGGAACCGAGACACATCCAGTGACAAATTCACATACGCCTTTTGTGGTCCGTAAGCAGTGTCCATGGCCAAATAAACAGCCGCTTGGCAAGAGGTCCTGCGAACATTTTCATGCAGCCAAGAGATTACAAAAAGAGGAAGACAGAGGTGGAGGAGAAAAACAATCCGTTACCCGCAGACTAGTTGACAGGAGATTTAATGTCTGCCTGGAAATGTTTGGCTCAACTGCCTACCTTCTAGGCCAGGCCAGTCCAGGTTAGGGGTCTGCTTTGCCCCCTGCATCCCCCAAATTAGCTTTTTGCAGGTGTGCACCCATAGAAAATGCTCATCTGGAAGGAGATTTGCCGCTTTCTCCGGAGATTGGGGCAGGAACAACTTCCTGGGGAGTCAGGTTATCCTGGGTTAATTTTCACGATTGCTGAAAGGATCTTAGCTGAACACTCTTTGGCCTGGCCCCTGGCCGTTGCTGGATGCCATGCTGACCTGCCAGAGGTCCAGAGGGATGCTGTCCCCTTGTCCCTGGGCCTCCTGGGTTTGAGCTTCCTTGTCCATAAGCTTCCTTATGGCTGAGGAATAACCAGATCTTGCCTTGGATTTTTTTTTTTTTAATTTTTGGTGCGTAGAATATCTGCAGCTCTGTGCCATCTACCCCTGAAGGAGTGACCTCACTGGCTGGTGACCAGGGGTCACGGCACCATGCCCACAGGACATGGGGCTGCTCCTTACTACAGGTCAATTACAATGCAGACACCTGCTCCTCGTTAGGCCACTGCACTTGGCTTACTTTCTGCTGCTTTGGCCAACCACGGAAGCACAAAGTGGCCTGTGTGTCGTGTTGTGTTTTGGTTTACCATCCCCCACCCCGCCAGTTCTGTACACCCCAAGGATGCGTGTCTGTTCTCCTTCCCCCTGAGCAGCCCCGAGTGATCGGACGACTTCAGGTGCGTCCGAAGGCCTGGACATTCCAGCCGAGGCCTGGACATTCCAGGCTTGGAGTTTGTGGAGTTGGAAGAAGAAAGAGAAAAGATCTAGAAGTTCAGCTCCAGAGAGTAGGGCAGGAGGAGGCTGACTTGGCCTGTGATGTCGAGACCCAACAAAAGGCCTTGGGCCCCCTCCGCACCGTTCACAGGCAGGGTCTGTGCTCTGCCCCGCCATTCATTCCTTTATTCGAGCGCATGCTGGGCCTGAAGAGCCAGACCCAGAACCTGCTCACTGTTCTTCCCTGGGTGGCCTTTCCTCCCCAGGGAGTGGGGGAAGGAAGGGTATGGGGAAGAGAGACTTCAAGGAAAAGCATGTTTGGTCTCGAAAGCATCTCTGGCCAAAGAGAGCACGGTCCTGTGCAGGGGGAGTGGGGAGAGGGTGGCCCGACCTTAGGCCGTCCTTGCCCTGGCCCTGTGCCCTGGGCTGGCTTCAGCTCACATGGGCCCTTGAGCACAGGTCAGGGCCGTGCTAGGTGCTGGGATCTGTAACCTGTGTGCCCTGCCCGGCGGTGCTTCGGGAGGACCTGGAGGGTGGTGGTCTGTAGAGATGTCCTAGTTGGCAGGGTCCTTTGTATTCCTCCAAGGAAGCGGGGGGGTGTTGGTCACCACTGGTGAAAATTCTGCCTCGTCTCTTTGTCCTCCTACCTCTTTTAAGAGGAGCTGGACATGGTCACGTGTTCTGTGGGACTGGGTACAGCGGTGTGTGTGTGTGTGTGAGAGAGAGAGAGAGAGACAGAGAGCCTGTATGCGAGTGTGTGTGTGGAGGGGTGGGGGGTGGAGAGCCATGGGGTTTTTTCAATTTACATTTTTCGAATAGTTTTCTCCTCTGCTCTCCCAAGAGGCAGCGCACAGAGTGGAATCAGCATTTGACCTTTGCGAAATGTTGGTGGAGTGGGCCAGACAGCCGGAGCAGGGGGAGGCCTGGGAAGGGGGGGTTGGGGGTGGGGGGTGCAGCTCAAAGCCCGGGTTCAAGTTACATCTCTTTCTTTTCCAGATCATACACAGGAAATTGAGGGTGGTGGGTGGCAAGAGAGAGAGGGGGCTTCCCGGGCCTGGGCCTTCCAGATCAGGAGCTCGTGGGCCACTGAGCCTGACAGCTCTGGAGACCTGTCCGCGGAGAATGTTCTAGCAGGGGGCCCGGGCCGGAGTTTCCAGGAGAAGCCCCTGGGGATCCAGGACCAGGCTGCCAGGCAGGGGCTGGTCTCAGAACCAGAAGGCAGTGGCTCCCAGAAGGGAGAGGGAAGGAAGAGAACCAGCAGGAATGTTCATTTGGCCTGTGCCGAGCAGTTCTTGGGCGTGTAGTCCCTGTACGAGGACAGTCGCTCATTTCACCCTCACAGCGCTCACAGTGAGGTACTGCTCTTGTCCCATTTTACAGATGAGGGAACGGAGGCACAGGGAAGTTCGGGAGGGGCCGGGACTCCAACGCAGACTGCCTCACCCCTGCGATGTTTCTAGCCACTTAGACAGGTTTCATGCAGGTTCTGCGTGGGGTCGAGTTTGCCTGTGGGGGAAGAAGTTCTGTTCACAGACGCGGCAGGAGCGCATTAGGGACTCGAGGTTGTTCTCCCCCCAAAATAGCCCACATTTTTCTGCCTTGATTATGTGTTTGGGTCGCAGCCCATACTGCTGAAACTCCCCAAGTGAAGCAGGGGTGTTTTTTTTTTAAAGGTTTTATTTATTTATTTGACAGACAGAGATCTCAAGCAGGGGGAGAGGCAGGCAGAGAGAGAGAGAGAGGTCAGGTTCCCCGCTGAGCAGAGAGCCCGATGCAGGGCTCGATCCCAGGACCCCGGGACCATGACCTGAGCCAAAGGCAGAGGCTTTAACCCACTGAGCCACCCAGGTGCCCCGTGGGGGTGTTTTTCTAATCAGGTTTGTTCACTTTTAGTCCCGAAGGTTGTAGCCTGATGGGAGGAGAAACATGGTTGTGGGGGCTCCTGTTGGTCCCCTGCTTTGATGTCTAGGAATCCATTACCACAAAGGCCTCCGGGGCCGGGATGGACTACTCTGGGCTCGTGGGTCCTCTCAACCCTTTAAATAGATGGCAGGGATGGCGGGGCTGGGGAGGGGCTAGGAGGACAGGGATGGACAGAACAGCCCAGAGAGGTATGGCTGCACCCGGAGTCTGCACGGGTGGGGAGGGAGGACCGGCTCGGGGAAGGTCGGAAGGAGGCGAGGAGCTGGGCCCAGGCAGACCTCGCACATCCCAAACTCCCTGGGTGAACCGGCTGAGGCCAGGAGCTCTTCCTTGGGCCTCGGGTGGACTGCCCCAAACGAGGACAGTAAAACCCACCACGGTCCTATACCCAGGAGGTTAGGATGAAGAACATAACAGAAGTGAGAGCACTTTTGAAGAAAAAGTTGAAAGTGCCACATTCAGCTCGGCAGCATCAGGCCAAAGCACAACCTTCTTTGTGTGAAAGACGCCATACTGTTCTGGGCCAGGCAGGCCTCCGCCTGGCCTCTCTGGTTAGTGTGCCTTGCTTTTGAGTTGTGTGTGTCAGGATTTGGGATTGGGGGGCCCTATGACATTTGAAGAAAGAATCCTGGGGAGACATACTGGAGGGGGAAGCCAGGTGACCCGGTGACAGTGGTCCGCCCCTTCCTAGGTCTGAGCCCTGGGCCAGGTCCTTTGTGCTTTAGTGCCCTCCTTTATAAAGGGGCATCTGCCACCCTCTGAGGTTGCTTGGGGCAGGGGGGTTGCACTGGACCTGTGCCAGGCACGGACAGCTCCCGCCGCACCCCCCACTGGTCTCTGGAATGCTGAGCCCCGAGCCTGGCCTTCCAGCAGCAGGTTGTTGAAATCCAGCAGCTCTGGAGACCACGTAGGAGGGTCTCCTGTAAACCAGTCCCCGGTGGGATAGGCCTGCTCTTTCTCAGTCCAAGGTAATTTTGCAATTAACTCGATTGGCTAGAAACGGGGGCGCCCTTAGAGTGTGGGAAAATGTCCCAGGCCGGAAGGGCCCTCCCCTCTGCCCCCCAGCTTGCCCGGGGCTTGGCTTCCAGAGGGAGGATCCAATTTCACATTAGGACACCAGGATGTACTCCCAGTGCCCCTCTGAGAAATCCCAGATGGCGCCTTCTAGAAGGCCCAGCGGGCTCCATGCTGGCGGCCGGCCTGCCCGGCCCTCCCTCCCCACCACCAGCGGGCTCCTGGACCGGGGCTCCAGCATGAGAGCAGCGAACGGTGCTCGTTACTGACTTTATTGCTGAACAATTTAGAAAGGCGGCCCTCCCAGTTTTCATAAGTGAAACATTTAAAGTATGCAAAGCATATTTTATTTCTTCCTGGAGCAGCTGCTCCGTTGGGCTGGAGAATAATCAGGAACGCGTTGCACGGTGCTGCCCTGCTGTGCTCGAAGGTTCCATGGCCCCCAGCCCCTCCTGCCAAGTGATGGGCAGGGAGGGCTCCTGGCGGAGGTGGGAGGGGTGGCTGGAGCCCAAGATACCCTCTCCCTTGTCTTCCTTTCCCACCGCCTCCCCCCCAGCTCCCACGGGGCCAGCCATCCTCCGTGATGGGATCAGAGCGGGCCACCAACGTGTGTGCGGTGCCGGGCCCCTTCTTGGAGCTTTTTATCTCTTACTGCTAGAACGGCACAGGGTACTATTACTTACCTGTTCCGCACACAAGAACAGGGAAGTGACCTGCAGTCCAAACAACTACAAAAGGCCAGAGCCAGGATTCGATCCAGCATCTGGTCCCAGGACCGCTGCTCTCAACTGTCCCGGCCCCCCTTTCACGGGTGAGGAAGTTGAGGGACACAGAGGTGGCACCCTACACAGCAGGGACCGCCCGTCTTCTTTCGCCTTCTGGAGCCACCTGTGAGGCGGGGAGTCCTCCAGGTTTACCCTCCGTTTTCAGCCACGGTCTGGACTTGGTTTAAAATCTCCTGAAAGCCCAGATCTGTTTGCAACGCGGATCTGAACGTTCAGGGATTTCAGACCCTCCACCCGTGCGTGGTGGCGGCGTTTAGGAGAGCCATCGGCTGGGCCCTGGTCGCCCACTTTTCCTCTGCATAACCGTTTGCACGTGTGGGGGCCTCCGGCGGGCCTCCCGGGTTTCCGTGCGTTTATCCCCGCGTGGATGTCTGAGACCGGCTGAGCAGAATGTTGCGGTCAAAGCGTGTTTCCGGGTTGGTTTCCGGGTCGTAGTAGCCGGGGGCCTCGCAGTCAAGGTTGTGAATTCCAGACAACTTCCTCTGGGCCTCAGTTTGACTGTGTATAAAATTGAGAGAAAAATGTTCTTCTTCCCCCTGTCCTAGGAAGGGAGCTCTCCCACTAGGAGCTAGACTCGGGAGATCCCGCTCCCCGACCAGTAGGACAGGCAGCTTCTGTCTACCCTGTACATCCTGGTAATGGGTGGAGAAGGAAACTGAGAGGCAGATGTTTTGCTGCTGACTCAGACTCGGGTGGGAAAGAGAGCCAGAGCTGGGCTGTCCCCTGCCGTGGCAAGACCTCGGTCAAGTTGGTTCCTCCCAATCTGCAGTGAGCTTTGTGCCCACTGCATGGACGGATTGTGTCCTGAGTTGGTGGGTGTAACCAATACCACGCCCTCTTTATTTTTTGGCGATTTTTTTTTTCCCCTGGAGGTGGTGAAGGGGGAGGAGGGATGAGATGGGAGAGTCACGAATGGTGAGGTTGGGGGGGGCGGGCATGCCAACCCCGCGGTTGCTATCCTCTTCTGAATATATTCCTTTAGGACCCAGGTCTTGAGGAGGGGTGAAGCCTGTTACAAGAGCCAAGAATGGGGGACCCAGACATTTTTACCAAAATTCGAAGTAAAGCATAATTTTTTCTCTGGGCCCATTTGTCAGGCTCTTTGTTCTGGCATTTAGCTCGAGAAATTCACACAGCACAGCATTTAGGCTGGGAGCCTAGTCCCATAGTTAAGAACATGAGCTTTGCAATCATTCAGACTTCCAAGCTGGGATCCAGCTGTGCACGTGAACCAGCTCTGTGACCTTGAACAAGCCCATTCACCTGTCCTGGCCTCTGTCTCTGCCTGTGCAAAATGGGGAGCATGCTAGCACTTCTCTCACAGGCTTAGCAAGAGCATTTGGTGGGCTGAGGCTTAGGGCCAGGCTCATAAGGGCTCATAAGGAACCCTCGGGCGAAGGAAGGAGACCCAGTGGCTGTGGGGTTGGTGCTCACGGACCCCTCCGGGTGGGATAAAAGGAAAAAAGCTGATTTGGGCAGGAAAAGTCTGGAAATGGCCTTGAGGCAGAACCTGAAAATGTGTGCCTTCCAGGGTTCAAGCCAGAGGGACTGTTTACTGCAGAGGTCAGCTTGGCTTGAAGTACCCATGGGGGTAGGTGCTCACCGGTTTTGTGCAGGTGAACTCCTGTACCTAGTCTGCCCATCCAGTTCCTGAAAGAGAGCTTGAGGTGCCTATCTTATAGCAGATGACCTTTAAGTTTGTGGGATGCTGGGTGCCCTGAAAACGATCTCTCACAAAAGCAATTTACCAGAATTCTTTTCCAGTTAGAAGGGATAGAAAACACAACCCAGACTGGCTTAAGAATGCATTTGCCCATGTGCAGGGATATATCCTGGCTTCAGGTGGGGTGTGGTCCAGGACACGGACATTATCTGAATCCAGTCTTTAATTCGTTGGACTCCCCTCTCCCCGCTGAGACTGCTGCCAGCATCCTTAGGCTCCTTCCTCCCATGCTCATCATTGAGGAGGGATTCATAGGCCAGACACTCACTGTAATTGGACGGCTTGGGTCATGTACCTGTCGCCTGAACCAGTCACAGTGGCCGGGATGATTCAGGGCTCTGATTGGCCAGACTGGGTCCTATTTTCAGGCCGGAACTACAGATCCTAAGACTGGCTTTCCAAAGGGAAATGGGAACGTTGTGTCAAAAAGATGGGGGGGGGGGGGGGGATGGGGGCTTGGATGTTAGTGGAATGGACATGTCTGTGGCCTAATCCAGGAGGGGATCATGAGGAATTTGGAAAACGTGGGATGAGCCCGCATTCCAGAGGAAGTGGTGACTTTGTGGCTGAGCTTGACAAGGGTGTTAAGATTCCTTCTTGCACCAGAGGGTATCCCTGGGCAGCCGCGGTCAACCCACCAGAGACAGTGGCCCAGCCCTGGGGAGAGGCCAGCCCTTCTCCCACCCCTCCCGCCCAGCAAGCAGATAGCAGCAGGCTCTTGGAGGCCACCAAGGAGACCTGGGCACCGGCTTTGGGACTGAACAGTCGTTGCTGCCACTGTCCATCAGGGACTTTGGCCACCCAGGTGACCGGAGAATGCCTGCCTCTCCCGCTCCTAGCCAGATGGTGTATTTGGAGGCTCACATCCCTCCAGCAGCTAGAATCACTTGCTGAATGATTTTTGTGGATCCCAGAGGACCACGGGGTTCCTGCTGACTGTCAGTGCTCCGACAGCATCAAGACACAGGCTGAGAAAGGCCTTCTGGACACAGGAGGCGAGGACCTCCCATGCGTATTCTAGGGATCGGGCCAGGCCGCCTTCAGGGAGCACGTTCTGCAGTGCCGTGCTCGTGCCGAGTGCTGCCTGAGAATGAGGCAACTGTGCGGGAGGTCTGCGATCCCTGCCCCTCCCTGGGGTGTCCCTGCTTCTGAGCCCGTGACCTGGTCCCCTTCACTGGTGCCTGGCACACAGTCATTGCTGAGTCAGTGCTTGGTGAGAGGGGATGAGAGGCTGCAGACCCCCCATCCCTGGAGAGAATCGGATTTCAGAGGTAGGAAGCACTCTCGTGGGAGCTGTGGGCCCGTGGGCAGCGAGGCCAGACGGAAGGAATAGGTTGGCATTCGAGGGTCCGAGGAGAGTCTGGCTAAAAGGTGTGTTTATGGGCCAGCAGCAGCCCTGAACAGCCTCTACGGGTCGGATTAAACAGTACCTAAAGGAAGAAACAATTACGGTGAAACACGAGAAGACAAAACCTGCGTCACCTGGAAACTTGCGGTGCCCCTCCCCCCACCCGTGGTAGGGACTGCCCGGTGGCTCTGGGGAGTAATACTAGGGAGAAGGGCGTGGCCGGGTGAGATTTGATAATCTCATCGCATCTGGCAAGCACCGGCTTGTGTGGCTTGTGTCCCCTTCGCCCCCAAGGCTTGAAGTGTCAAGGACATATGACAAAAGCCCAGAGAACACGGATGTCTCCAGCAACCCGTAGTCCCAGCTCTTGCAAGGGGGACTGAGGGAGGGACAGGGGAGTCTGCATGGTGAACGGGGACAGAAGTCTGGTGAACAGGGACAGAAATCCTGAAGGAGAGCTGTTGACAGTGCCTAAGGCAGGGACCAGGCAGGGAGGGAGCCTGGGCTGGGGCCCAGGGTGATGCTGCCAAGGCTCACCTCACCAGTCCCCCAGAGAGCCCGGGGTGAGGGATGCCCAGCATCAGAGGCACGCCCCTGAGGCTGCCCTGCCCAGGCCATTGCACTTCCCAGGCTTTCTCTCTCCAAGGCAAACCATAACATTCAAGACCAGTCGGCCAGGTTTCCCTGTGGCAGTCTGGTCGTTTACAGAGCTTTAAGGACCCTTTGGGGTTGGGTCTGGAACCAAGGGGTCACGTTGCTGTTTCCGCCACCACCGCCTGCTGCCCTGGTCTGTCTGAATCAGGGGCTTCTGGCCCCACTCGGAAGTTGGGTCAGCTTCACCAAGAGGCTGAGGCTCTGCAATCTTGGGTCTTTCAGGATGGGGACAGGATGCAATCAGTGGTCACTACCCAGGAGGACTGGAGGGCCAGGACAACCAGGAAACACCAGACTCGTGCCTTCCAGGTCGGGGCGGGGGGGGGGGTGTGGGGGGGGGGGAGGGGATGACTTGCATCCTGTGCCTGCAGAAGAACCAGTGTCATAGAACTCAGTGGCCAGAAGCGAAGGCTCTGCGGCCAGACCACCTGGGTTCAACTACACGTTCTCTCTTCTCTCTGGGCCTCAGTTTCTTTGAAATGGGTGCACCCCCAGGGTTGTTGTGAGGATTGAGAATTAGTGTGTAGAAGACTTGGAACCTTCCTGGCGTGCATGAGCAGCTCAAAAAGGCATTTGTTCTCACCGTGATGACGCTGGTGAGGGAATTCCAGATGGGAGGGAAGATTGCCCTGCAGCTGGACACACCCCTTCCTTGCCTTCCGCTTCCCCCAGCAGAACGGCAGGAGCACAGAGGAGGTGCGCTCAGACTGTTGGTGTCAGACCACCCGTCCCCACTGCCCTGGGCGGTGGGCTCTGCCTTTCCAGGATTCCCCTCTGTCACTGGCTCCTGGCTTCCTGGGATGCATTTGTGCATTTGCTCCTATCACTTTTCAGCCTTAGGCCTGAGAGTGATTGGCCCATAGGAATCATTATAGCTGTCTTGTTTTAATCCTCTAAGGGCATTCCTATTGCTAGTGTTTAGAATAAGCCCCACCCTAACAAAAAAAGTGGCAGTCCTGGGCCCAGGAGGGACTAAGCATTCACAGCCTGACGGGCGCTGCTGGGCAGCTCCAGGGCACGTGGCTTCAGAGCCCACCCACCTGGGCCTGACCCCACGCCCCCCCCCCCAGTGTGTCCGATCCTAAATGGGGTGCTGCGAGGAGCCAGGGAGATGCAGCCTGTAATCCAGTGTGTGGCGCCCAACACAAAGCCGCTGCTCAGAAGACGGCACTGCCGTCAGCCATCGTCTGAGCGAGCAAGGAAGGGCGTTTGGACCGGAAGGGAACTGTGGGGTGCTCAGCATCTGCCACCTGGAAGCGACCTCCGCTTGGCCAGGGGCAGTGTGGGGGTGTTCTCCTGGCGTTTCCTGGGACACAGGCCTCACAGCAGGGGACAGAGGGCAGCCACAGAGCTTTCCAGGTCGGCAGGGTTTGGACCTCTGTTCCCCTTTGCTGAGGCCAGGGGACTGGGGTGAGGGTCTCTATCCGGGCTTGGGGGCAGGGACTATAAAAATGAATTCGTAGTGGAAAATCTAAACTATGTTCCTGCTGTATTTGGATTTTTTTCCCGTGAGGTATAATTTACAGACAGTGAAACACACAGGTGTTACGTGTACAGTTTGAGTTTGGTGAGTTTTGATAGGCACATGCTTGGCTGCTTAGCAAGGTGTCCCCCCGGGGGCCAGCAGGGACAGCCGCTTCCAGGCTGGACTCACTTCATGCAGCCCTGCCTCCACCCAGAGCCCCTGCCCTCTTCCGCCTTCCCCCACGCCCGGACCAGGGACTCGGCCTTCTCTGTCATCTAATCCACCCTCCCAGGATGGGTGGCCCTCGGGCCAGGCCTCAGCAGTTATCCAGGCCAAGGCCTTCCTTCGGGACATCAGAGAAGTTTGCCCTCTTCTGTAAGAATGATCGTGGCAAGCTACATATGACCCCCATTTAGAACCTTCCGGAATGTTTCCACTTAGATGATTGCTTTGTTTAATGTTTACCACAGGCCTGGGAGCCTGGTCTTGGCTCCATTTTTCAGATAAGCTCAGAAGTCACTTATTCATAGGTCAAAAAACTGGGAAGGGAGGGAGCCAGGACTGAGCCCCAGCGGGGTGACCTCAGACCTGCCCGTCCTACCTCTGCCTCGGCCCCGTGCTCAGTACCTTTCTTCCGAGAGTCCAGCACCAGGCTAGGTGCCGGATGTCAGGTGTGAGCAGAACAGAGCCCCTGCTCTTGTGGAAATGAACAGGCCAGCTCCGTGTCTACGTCTTTCTCTAGGGGCTGCATGGGGACTGGTCCCCTGGTTCAGGGCCAGGAGCACCGTGCACGGAATGACTGGGTCACTGTCCCCCAACTCCACCATGGGAACTAAGAACAAGCTTATACCCTGCTGGAGGGCGCACCTGTCTCCACTTTCATCCGCTGAGGCAAGTCAGCTTGGGCCCTGGGCTTGTGCTCTGTCACCCATGGACTTTGCCACCCTGTTCTGCAAGGAAGGACAGTGTAGGAGTTCCCACAGTGTGGGCGCTGGAGCTAGACCACCCAAGCCAAACCCTGGCTCTGCTCTTGACTCTGCATGACCCTAGCCAGATCACCTAACTCCTGGGCCTCAGCTTCCCCCCTCTGTAAAATGGGACGATGCTAACAGGACCCACTTCACCAGGTACCGTGAAGGGTAAACTAGTCTAGCCGTGTTAGATACAACAGAGCCTGAAACAAGGAGCTTTAGGAAAGGAGTAATGGCTGCCGTGATACGCAGTAACTATAGTGCTGTTTTTACTTAGACCTTTGACTCCGGAAGGCTTGGGAACGTGTAGCTCACCAGGTGTCCTTGTTGGTGCTTGTTCCCCCGTGACCGTGTTCAGGCCGTTCTGGGGCATGCCCTCCAGTCACAGAAAATAACTTCCTTCTCTCCTTCCTCTCCTGCCCCTTGCCCTTGTGAGTTCACAAAAATTAAGCCTGGAAGAGGCTTGTCACACCTGAGGGCCCTTCCCCAGGGCCGGGAGCTGCCACCTCCCTTCTGAGCCTTGTGGATTCCTCCACATCCCTCCCCCCTCCCCGGATGCCACAGCTGAGGAGCCCTTAGCAGCTGCCTGAGCTCAGACTCAGCCTGTCCTGTGGGCCACAGTGGTTTGGTTCTGGTGATGTGGGAAATCAGCAGGGAAATCAGAGGCTCTTCTCCCCCAGGCAGCCCTGCCCAGCTGGTGCTGCTCTAGGTCTCGATGCAGGG
This sequence comes from Taxidea taxus jeffersonii, assembly GCA_003697995.1. Taxonomy (NCBI): domain Eukaryota; kingdom Metazoa; phylum Chordata; class Mammalia; order Carnivora; family Mustelidae; genus Taxidea; species Taxidea taxus. Next base: position 35,363 of record ML110868.1, read on the forward strand.
GCAGGGCTGAGCTGTGCTATTCAGGCCCCATGGTCCGTTCTCCCCTCTTGGAGCGGTTTGGCCCCGTGCACATCACCTCCTTGTTACAAAGTAGCTGCTGCAGCTCCAGCTACAAGTCCACTTTTCAGGCAAGAAGGCAGAGAAGGGACAAAGCCCTTTCTTCTTAACAGACAGTCCCCCTGAGGGGCTTTCTTCTACAGCTTGCCCACCAGCATCGGGTCGCCTGGATAGCCCTAGCTTCAAGGGAGGCTGAGAAGTGTTTGCTCTTGTAAACAAAAGGAGGTGTGCTAGATAGAGAAGCGCAGAGTCTGGCTCCCTTTGCCACCTTCGAATGGGTATGCCCCCCTCCCAGAGCAGCACCCTGGTAACGGTGGCTTCCCCTGGGGCAGGAGAGCTGCTGTCTCCCAGGCAATGCTTACTTCCGGCTTTCTTGGCCCCAAGTGCTCTGTCACTGGCTATCCACAGGCACTTGAGATGTGGCCAATGTAACTGAGGAACTCAGTTGTTGGTTTTAATTAACTTAGACTTACATAGCCACCGGTGACCAGCCACTGCCTTCCTGAGCAGCTCAGCAGGTGTGGACTAAAGTAGGGACCCCTGTTCCCACCAGGGAAGAAATGCACAATCAATACCAGTTCTCCAGATTCGTGAAGCGTTGAAAGACCCAGAGAGGAACACCGACTTGCCCAAGGTCACACAGCACTGTAGCAGTTCCCCTGAGGCACAAGCCCAGATCTTCCAACTCCAGCTTCCTTGCTATTTCTTTTTTTTTTTTTTAAAGATTATTTTTTGGGATGCCTGGGTGGCTCAGTTGGTTAAGCGGCTGCCTTCGGCTCGGGTCATGATCCCAGCGTCCTGGGATCGAGTCCCATATTGGGCTCCTTGCTCAGCAGGGAGCCTGCTTCTCCCTCTGCCTCTGCCTGCCTCTCTGTCTGCCTGTGCTCGCTCTCTCTCTCTGACAAATAAATAAATAAAAATCTTTAAAAAAATTTTAAAAAGATTATTTATTTATTTATTTGACAGAGATCACAAGTAGGCAGAGAGGCAGGCAGAGAGAGAGAGGAGGAAGCAGGCTCCCTGTCAAGCAGAGACCCCGATGCGGGACTCGATCCCAGGACCCTGAGATCATGACCTGAGCCGAAGGCAGAGGCTTAACCCACTGAGCCACCCAGGCGCCCTTCCTTGCTTTTTCTTTCTTTCTTTCTTTCTTTTTTTAAGATTTTATTCATTTACTTGACAGAGAGAGAGATCACAAGTAGGCAGAGAGGCAGGCAGAGAGATGGAGGGAAGCAGGCTCCCCACTCAGCAGAGAGCCTGATGCGGGGCCCGATCCCAGGACCCTGAGATCATGACCTGAGCCGAAGGCAGACGCCCAACCGCTAAGGCACCCAGGTGCCCTTCCTGGCTGTTTCTGAGCAACGTGGCCAGTCCCCTCTGCACAGAGGGGAAGGGGAGTTGTGGGTCCAGTGGCCCGCACGCACGATGCTCACTGCCGAGCCTGTCTTTACATTACACGTCTGTCTCCTTTATTCCGTTCACCCCCATTTTACAGGTGAGGCATCTGAGGCCCAGAGAGAGGAAGTGCCCGCCTGCGGTCCCAGAGCCCATAAATGGGCTGCAGTCTTGTGAGTCTTTCTGTGATTGCCGTCCCAGGGTTGTCCCACATCTCGGCCTCTGGAAGGATCCACGGTGTGCAGGATCTGGGTTTGCACACCCAGCCAGGGCAGGTGCAGTTAGTAAGCTCCAACAAGCCTCTCTCTCCCCATAAAGTTGTTTTTCCAGCCTGGTCTCCTAAGACTTGGCTCCTGCAGGTGTTGCACCTCCCATTCCGCCCTCCTGCTGCTTCAGGGCCTGACTTGAGGGGTGGGGCCCAGGTGTCAGGTGCACCTGTTGGAAAGGTAAGCCCAGGAAAAATCCACCTTTGCCACTGTTAGCCAAGGACAGGGGCACCTGGCCCCATCTTGCATTCTGCTCTCATCTTAGCACAGGGGTACAGAGGAGGCTGGGCGAGACCGGTCTTTCCCTTTACCTCCTCCCTCCTTTGAGGTGCTCTGGCAAAGAAAGCCCTTGCTCCTGACTGTCCCATGGCATGGTGCCAGAATCCCCGTGGGATGGGAGTAGCGTTGCTAGGTGCAACACAGCACGCCCAGCTACATTTGAGTTTCAGATAAGCAACGAATACATTTTAGTTTATGTCCCGTGTCATATCTAGGCCATGCTTATCCTAAAGAATATTTGTTTATCTGAAATTCAGATTTAACTGTGCATTGGGGGCTTTGCTATTTGCTTCCCCCTACACACAAGTCCAGCAACCCTCAATAGGTGGCGTTATCCCCGTGTAGCATGTGTGATACCGGAGACCCAGAGAGACGACGGGGCTCGCTCACAGTCGCGGTCAGTCTCTGGCCGGGACTGCGTTCAAAGCCAGACCTCTTGAAATTCTCTGCCACCTGCATAGACATAGTAGACAACCTTACTGGCGCCTTCGGAGCGGTTTAAGGAAGCCCACAAGTCACGTGCCTAAACAAACACACACAGACAAACTTGTCTCCAGCTGTACAATAAGGTAAATGTAAATGAGGGTACGTGAGCAGTTACTCATACCTTGTTGTGAGCTAGACTTTTGGTGACAGTTGAGTGGGGACAGACCCGAGGGAGAATTGATGACAGAGAGCGGGTGGGTCTATTCTGGCTTGTAACAAAAACACGATGGACTGAGTGGCTCATAAAAAACAGACATGTGTTCCTCAAAGTTCCGGAGGCTGAAAGTCCGAGATCTGGGCACTGGCTGATTTCATGTCTGGTGAGGACCCTCTTCCTGGTTTCTAGACAGCTGTCTTTTTGCTGTGTCTTCAAGTGGTAGAAGGGACAAGGAAGCTCTCTGGGGTCTCTTTTATCAGGGCGCTAATCCCACTCATGAAGGTGCCACCCTCGTGACTTCACCTCCCATGGGCTGCACCTGCCATTACCATCCCACATTAGGGTTCCCCATGAATTCTGAGGGGACGCAAACATCCAGTCTGTGGCAGGGAGCAAGGATGACAATTGCAGAGTCCTCAGTACCGCTGAAGATGGCTGTGCAGAGCTGGGGTCATAGAGACGTGGTCAGGGTTAAGACCTTTTATAATCTGACCCTGGCCTACCTCTCCAGTCTTCCTCACCTCGTACCCATTCACTCCCTCCACCCATTCATCCAGGGGCCTCTGGCTTCCCACCCTCCTCGTCTTTGTTGCTGCTTTTGTCTGCTTACCATCTCATGCATCTTCCAAGGTCCATTTCAGATGTCCTTGTGCCCCAAGCCCATGCAGTGCTATCTCTGTTATGTTTACTTGTATGTGCTGCTTAGTAGAAGCAGCACATACAAGAGACTGGAGACTTTTTGAGGCCAAGGGTGCTCCTTTCTCCTTTCTGGACACCCGACACTGGGCCTGCAGTGTAGGCAGCCTGCAGACATTTTTTTTTTTAAGATTTTATTTATTTATTTGATAGAGATCACAAGTAGGCAGAGAGGCAGAGAGAGAGAGGAGGAAGCAGGCTGTCCACAGAGCGGAGAGCCCGATGCGGGTATCGATCCCACGACCCCGGGATCATGACCCGAGCCGAAGGAGCGGCTTTAACCCACTGAGCCACCCGGGCGCCCCAGCCTGCAGACATTTGACTGGAGTGAGGGGGCCAAGTGCCCACAGTCAACCTCCCGTGCTCCAGTTTTGCTGAGAGACTCGGGGAATCTGCAGCCCGTTCTTGAGCCCCTCCATGTCTGAGCAGCCAGGCACTCCCTTGCAGATGGCCCACCTTCCCAGAGTGCGGCTTTGGGGTTCACAGTGGGGCCTGGGAGTGTGCCAGCCTGAGGATAGGACCTGTCTGTGACATTCACCCGAGGGTCCGCAGTGCCTGGATGGCTGTCTGCCATAGGGCAGATGCCCATGAACTCTTGCTGGCTCGAGAGATGGCTTGAGGGGGTCCATATGTCATCACACCCTGCTCAGGGCACCTCGGACCCCACAGCAAGCGGGACAGACGGGACGGTGTAACCAGGCCTGCTTGCAGGAAGGTGGTGCCCGCTGGACACGCAGACGGGATAAACCAGTGAGCCTCCCACAGTGATAAGGGTTTTGCTCAGGTTGTCAGGTAGGGACGGCTTTAGGTCTCTGGAGGGGGTGGCAGAGGGGCTGGGACCAGCCTGCAGGAAGGCACCTGTGAGGAGGGGAGGAAGCTCTGCTGGCGGCCCAGAGGCAGGCAGCGTCTACACCTTCAGGGCTGAGAGGTGGCCTGCGGGAGGTCGGAGAGGGCCGGCGGGGCTGCTGGCCAGCGGCTCTGGGCTGCGGTCTGGGAGGGTTTCGGCAGGGAGTGAGGTGTTGAGGTTGCGTTTCAGGTGGGCCCACAGGCTCTGGGGGGAGCCGAGGCGGGTGAGGGAGGCCCTGGGAGGGCAGGGACGCCTCCGCCCCCCGCACACATGGCAGCTGAACCCGGGAGGCCTCAGAGAAGGTGATGAGACACAGAGACAAGGGACGGGTCAAAATCAGAGGTACCTGTTCACAGGGCCTCCAGCGGTGGAGGGACTGCGAGTCCTTGAGGCCTTAGCTCTGCTTCTCCTTGGTCTGCCCCGCACCCTGGAGGGGACTCGGCCTTGCTCGCCCTGAGGAGTGCAGGGCAGGGTGCCTGGGAGCACCAGGCACTGATTGAGGGCAAGGCGTCCTGGAAAACAGGGGCCACCACCTCAGCGGTACTGAGCGCTTCCTGTGTACCTTGAGGACATCCTGGACCAGGCCTCTCTGCAGGGGGGCTGCTTCCTGTGTCTCGTTGGAACCTCACAGTCCAATGAGGGTTAGACCCATTTGGGGGCATTTGAGGCTCGAAGGGGAAGGGACTGGCTCACGGCTACATGCCTGGTCCCTGAGGGAACCAAATGTCTCTACAGCCGTGGCACAGCCGTGATCCCCGCAGGCAAGGACCGCACCCCAGCTCCCATGGCAGGATGAGACGTGGCGGTGAGATGCGGCCTCTCTGAGGAGGAGGCTGGGATAAAGGGCCCAGTGAGGAAGCAGCCACAGGAGTAACAAGGAAAGGGTGTTTGAGGGTAGAGATCACTGCAGGAACAAAGGCCCTGAGGCCAGAAAGAGCTTGGCATGTTGCAAAGAGAGAGACCAGTATGGCGGAAGGGAGAGCAATGCATGAGTTTAGCAGTGAGGCCGTGTTGTTGAGGGCCTGCTTCAGTGAATAATTCAGAGTCTCCTTCATCCGATGAGCTGAGCATCGTGACCACGAGTCTGCTCTGTAAAGGGTCTGGCAGAGGTCACCTGTCTGAGACCTAATGAGGCTGCTGACCCCCAGCTCTAGCACCTTCCATAGCTCGGTGTCTGTTGTGGCTCAGGTGAGCAGACCTGGGTGTCGGTGTTTCAGCTGACCTGCAGGACTGAGTTGGCCTAGAGACTCCTGGGGCCGGTGATGGCACACCTTCTGGTACCTTCCCAAGGCCCCTGGGCCCTGGTGAATGTAGGGTTGGGTGTAAGTGCTGCGCAAACCTCTGTCGACACATGGTGTCACCGTCGTTACTGCTCACTTGACGCCATTCTCAACTTGCGTGTTGGGGTGTGGCTGCCCACGTCTCTGCGCGATGCTGGGTTCCTCAAGGCTCTGCATTCTGTGACATGTGTCAGGTGTGCCTTTTGGGGACGGTTTCCTGAGTGTCAGACTGGGAGCTCAGGCTCTGGAGTTGGCCAAGTCTGGGTTCAGATCCCAGCTCTGCTACCCTCTTTCTTCATGATTCAATCTCTCCGAGCCTCAGCTTCCTAATCTGTGAAATGGAGGTGATGGTGAGAGCCGCCTTAGGTGGTTTTCCCAGGATTCGCCGAGGTAGTGCGTGTAAAGCCCAACTCGGTACTCCAGGTTCCTAGCGGAACGCCGCCACCTGTCACCTCTTCGTTCTCACACTTGTTCCTGCCCATTGGAGGGAATAGGATGTTGGCTGTTAGAGTGGGCCCTCTTGGTGCAGTGACAGCAGCAACAGAGCCCTGGAGAATGGGGTGGGGTGAGGGGGGTGCTGGATGGTCCCACCAGCCACGCTCTGCAGACCGGAGGTGGGGCGCAGGACGGGGGCTGGGGCTCTTGGAATAAGGTTGACAGCTTTGGTAGTTTTCTTCTCAGCACACATGAGGAAAGGCCTCGAATGCAGAGCACACAGGAAAAGCCAAAGCACCTCGAAACTGTCCCCAGAAAAAGCGAGTCAGCAGGAGCCCGCGTTCCCATCCTCTAACCGTGTGCCCTTCTCCCCTAGTGCTCCTGCGGGAAGAAGTGGCTCGGCTCCAGGAGGAGGTCCACCTTCTCCGCCAGATGAAGGAGATGTTGACGAAGGACCTGGAGGAGTCCCAGGGCGGCAAGTCCTCCGAGGTCCTCTCGGCCACCGAGCTCCGGGTCCAGCTGGCCCAGAAGGAGCAGGAGCTAGCCAGAGCCAAAGAAGCCTTGCAGGGTGAGTGACTAAGTGATGACTGGTGGCACTTTCCTCCCTTCCCTTGCCTGGGGCTCAGGCTTGGGCCACAGGGGCGTCAAGGAACCAGAGTCCTTCCTCTGCAGGGGGAGCAGCATGGACATGGGGGTCTCCCGGTGCTTAGACCCCCCGCTGAAGCTGCTCTGTCCCTTTTCTGGTAGAATTCTGCCTCGTGTGTTGGAAGCTTCTGTTGTTCCCATGTCCCTGCGACCAGCACAGGCTTTCCAGCATGGTCACGCAGGGTCGCCGCCCTCTGGGACATGAATGGCAGGTGGCATCTCTGCTAGACCAGGCTGCTGACCCAGCCGCTGGGCTCCGCTTCCCCGGCACTGTCGAGGTCCTTGAGCACCTCCGGTTATGGGACCGCGCAGAGGCTCTGGGTTCTCTGCGGGAGGACGCGTCCGTGTGCCACATGCCACTCTCATTCACTTTGGTGGCCTCTCGGGGAAGGGCTGGGGCCCCCTCTCCTGTGGTTGGCCTGGAAGAGGTCCCCTCTAAGAAGTGCAGTGTCCGGGGGTCCCTTCCGGGAAGACAGGGGAGGAAGTGGCATGGGCAGCGGCCAGGTGCTCTCTCGCAGAGCTGGCCCACCCGAGCCTCCACGTGGCCGGTGCATCTGCTGCCACAAGCTGCTGTAGGAAACGTGGCCGGTGGGCCCTCATGTGCAGCCAGCCTTCCGCAGAGCTGGCCTGGGCCCCGGCGGCTGACACACCCATCTCTCCTGAAGCCACCTGCCCACCTGCCGTGGGCTTTGGGAAGGGTCTCAAAGGATGACTCGAGAAAGGTTGGGGGAGTCCTCCTCTAACAGTGGGAGTCCTCCTCTAACAGTGCTCAGAGAACTCTGGCACGAAGCATTCTCTCGAGGCCCCGCTGCTGCCTTTGGTGCTCCTGGGGAAAAGAAAAAGGCAATCCAACTTGGCAACCTGCTTTCCACTTAGGTTTCCTAGAACGATAATACTCTGGAAACTTCATTTTGGGAGCCAGAGCAGCTTTCTTACTTAGGTTGATTTCAGGCTGCTCTCAGAAAGAGACTCCAGGACAGAGGGGCAGCCTGAAGAAGTTGTCTATGTCTCCTGTCACCATCAGGAAGAGTGTTTAGGGCTGGTGGGCCTCTCTGCTCCCCTCGACCTGGGGGACGCAGGGAAAGAGCCAGAATCAAAGTCAGGGATTCCCTTTGGCAAGAGCATGGTGCTCAGGCCATGCCAGCCTGCAGGGAGAGCTGGGACATGGAGTTTCTCGCAGGGTGTCCCGGTCAAGCTACAAGGCACCCTTTCCTGTTGGGGTTTTGTTTCCAGTGGGGTCGCTCAGCAGTATCTTGAGGCCCAAGCAGGTTGTACGTTGGTAGGTTGTACGTACCATGGTCCAGCTGATGCATCGTAATTGGGAAGTCACTGTGCCCAACACACACACATTCCTCTCTGTGGGGCCATCCAGGAGTCCAGGCAGATCTGTGCAAGCTTCCCAGCTTCTGGGGGCCTCCTGACATCCCCTTCTCCCTCAGGATAGAGACTCAAGTGGTGAGAATCTCCCAGAGGAGATTCCCCGCTGGGCCCGGGCTATGCAAGCTGATGTCCTCTGGTCTCCCTAAGCTTTGTAACCCTGTGGAGAGTTGGGACTGCCTCAGAAGCTGTCTCAGCCATCTTTGCCAATATTTTTTCCAAGGTCAGGGAAACCTGTCTTGCATGTCCTTACCTAGGGAAAAATCCTCAGCCCCATTTGCCCTTCTGGACCTAGAAGGGGAACAGAACCTCTTATCTAAGCTGTTTCTGGGCCCAAAGGAATGGGGAGGGAGCTCAGCGGAAGCTTACTGACTCTACCACTCCCCGGCTCCTGGGACAGACCGCCTACGGTCTCCAGACCTTAGTTTCCTGGCCTGAGTGGTGGGATAGTAGTGGTAAATTAAATGAGGTGATGTCCGCGAGGGCAGAGAGCTGGCTATTACCATGTGCATCCTTCTCCTTTCGGCCCACAGGATGCAGCTGCACAGGCATAGTTTCCTCGCTCTGGGCTGTAAGGTGTCTTATCTGTCACCAAAGGTCACCCAGGGACACAGGTATCTGCCAGATGTGGGGGCTCCTCTGTAAACAACAATCTCAACAATAAGGATCTGTCAGTATTCATGATAGGAAAGCTTTATTGAGCACCTGCTGTGTGCTAGCCTGTATCTATCACTCATCCTGGTCCTACCAGGTTTAACCCCCTTTCACAGACAGAGTCACCTGAATGAGGTTCGGGTGGTGAAATAACTTGGTCAGGGTTACAGAACTAATGACCAGCAGAGTCAGAAACTTTCTCCATGGCACGAACACACCTCTCCTTCCCGCTGGAGATTCAGCTGGGTCGGACAGGAGAGATGGGAGGCCAACCCAACTCAGAAACGGGGACAGCAGACTCTGGAGCCAGATCTGGGTTTGCATTCGGCCTCCCCCACTTACTAGCTGTGTGACCTCGGGCACATTCCTTACCCTCTCTAAACTATGTAGTCCTCTGGCTGAGGGTAACAATAACAAAGCTGTTTCTCTTATCATTGAGGCTAGTAACAGTAGCTGTTTCCAAGGGTTGTCGTGGATTAAATGAGATATAAAGTGCTTGGCCCAGTGCCTAGTGCTGTTAGTGCAGATACTTAGTGATTGCCAGATGAGAGGGGGCTTGGCACACCTCCTCAGACCTGCCTGGAGCTGTTGGTCTCCTGATTCTCATTAGGGGTGGCCCAGACCTTAGAGCCCCTGAGCCCATCCAAGCTCAAGGCAGCAGTGCTCCCAAAAAGCAGTGGGCACCTTCAGCCGGCCCGAGCATCCTGCCTGGCATCCTACAAAGTCATAAATAAGATCCTTCCTCCCAGCCATGGCACGTGGTGAGTAAATTGCAGACAGATGTGGGCAGAAGGAGGCTGGGGCATGAAAAGGGATTTATATGCCCATAATGAGGAGAATGAGAATAAATGTGCAAACCAAGTAAGCAGCAGATGTTGGGTGACACTTGTTAACAGCCGGCATCCCTGCGGTATTTGCAGGAGAACGCCAAGCCCCTAGGACTTCCTCCCTGGTGGTACCCTACCTACCCGCGCCTGTCTTTGGTTTGAGTTTGGATGAGACCAGAATTTTCCAGAATGGGAGAGGTTTAGGAACTCAAGCGAACGCGAGGAACGTCAGCTCGGGGTTACGACGTCAAAGCGGAGACAAGAGTCAGGTTTGGGGAGGACAAGGTGTGGAAGATTCCTCTGTTTCTTTGGGGACGAGTCTGGGATGTTAGGTTTAGGAGTTTGGTCTGGAAGGATTGTTCAAGATAGTCATGTCATGTGTGTTTAAACGTAACAGAGCTGCTCTCCAGTGCTAAAATGTGCTGGGGAGTTGGTAACCCATGGGACCCCTCTGGGGAGTCTGTCGATTTCCTCAGCCCCCATCAGTTCCCCTGATTTCCCCTGAGAATCAAGGCATTACTGAAACGTGATTGTGAACATTTGCTTCTGCCCCTTTTTAACAGCGTGACAAGTGTGTCGAGCGTTTTCTCACAATAAATGCTCTCTGAAAACATACTTTTTAATGACGACGTAATGTTCTAGCAAATGGAGGCACTGTAATTTATTTAGCCACTTTCTGATTATTGGACACTTGAGTTGTTTCTACTTTTTTCTTTTTGGTTTTGCCGTTCTATACCATTCCACTAAAGATCTGTGTTCGTAAATCTGTTTCTTGTTTGTTTGTTTTTTTTTTTATGATAGGATTTCTCCATCTTTCTAGTCTCCGGACCACCTTTCACTCATAAAATTGAGAACCCAAAGAGTTCTTGCTTATGTGGGTTAGTTCTGTAGGTATTTACTGCCCCAGAAATTAAACCCAAAAAGCCATTTAAATCCTCAATAATTTATTTTAAAACAACAGCAATCAACCCATTGCACATTAACATTAAAAAAAACTTTAATGAAAAATATGTACGTTTTCCCAAACAAAAAGATTTGAGTGAGGAAAGCGTTGTTTTACATTTTTGTGAAAACTTTTCCCTACGTCAAAAACAAAAACAAACAATAAAAAACTTTTTGATGTCTGACGTTACAGAAGACCGCTAAATTCTCATCTCTGCTCCTTCAGGCTACTGCGATTTGTCATTTGGGTTGAAAATCTGGCATCACTCAGATAAGTAGGAGGAAAAGGGAGGAGTGTATTGATTGCCTTAGTATTAGATGAGTGTAGGTCTTTTTCTTGGTTGGTATCCTCAAGCTCACCAAATGGTAGTTTCGTAGAGATCTGCTGCAGTGTGGTGTCTCAGAGTTTGTCCAATGAGGGTTTTGTGCTCTGTTAACAGTGGACGAAGCCACTGGTCTCATTGGCACTTCAAACGGGTACCGTACCGCACACGAGTGTTAACCATCTACCAGTGATCACTTGAGTGGTGGTGCGATGCTGAGCTCCTGATCCATGATCAAAAAGTCACATGTGTTCACGTCACCACGGATATCATCAGAAAAGTCTTTGCATCTTGAGAAGCTGTTGAGGTCACGGTGGCAGATCAAGCCTGTGGAAATTCTCATGTTTGCTCAAAAGCTCAGATTTTAATCTTTGATGACAAATATGGTCAGTTGCTTTGTCAGAAGTAACAGGCTGGCTCACTAGTTTATGGATGGACTTAGTCGTTTGCCAAATCTCTTGGTTAACAGGATTGGGCATTTGTTCCTTCAAGTACACGTGGTGGTGTGTGGGAAAAGTGGCTAGTTTAGCTGGCAACTCAAACAGTGCACATGATTGTCCTCAAGACAGCCTTTGTTCTTTGGTTTGCAGCAAAAGAACTTTCATTGTTCTTCCATTCTTTTTTTTAAATACATGTACTCGGGAGATCAAGCTTTAATAAAATTAATAATTTTTACTGCTTCACCAAAGACATTCATCAGTCAAATAGTGCCCCCCCATTTTTTCCCCAAGAACAAGCACATGGTGTTGAGACTGTAATGACTACTAATATTTACTCGTACAGTTTGATGCCCCTGCTGTGATGTTTGCTAAGATGTCAACGTCTTCCCCAGCATTGCTTTTGTACTCACAGTACAAATAACACAGTAAAAAAGGCAAATAGCGTCATAGTATCATTATGAAAATAGCTTTCCTCATGGATCCCCTGAAATGATATTTCTGGTGGTAGTGGTGAGAGCTGGCATTTCTGAGCATCGTTTCTGTGCCACGTACTGCAGACCTTTAGCTCACTTAATCCTCTCAGTAAGCCTGGGAGGTGGGCTGCGAGTGTGCCAAGAGTATGCACGGTACCTGGTTAGAGCTGGGTTTGGACGTCAGTAGGGTGGACCCCAGCCCTTAGGGGATGCTGGAAGGCACAGGGAAGGTACTGCTGCAGAGGAAACAGGCTGAGCAGAGGCAAGAACACCAGTCTGTGTATGGGTGAGGGGGGACACCGGGCCAAGGCTTTGCAACAGGGAGGTGGTAAGAGATGATCGTGGAGAACCTCGGGCCGTGCTCAGAAGTTCGGGGACTGGGGAGACTTGGGGCAGGAGACCATATCAGAGGTGGGGTGTTCTAACATGTCCCTCTCCCAACCTTTGCAATCTCTTCTGTCTCCCTTGAGCATGAGGACATATATGTGATTACATACAGATGGTTCTTGGATCTCCTCCCTTCTCTTCTCCAAGTCCTGATTGAGGCTCTGCTTCCTCCAGAAATCTTCCCGGACTTTCTCTGGTAGCTCAGGGCCTGTGGTTGTCAGGATCATGCCCCCAACCCCCACCCCCAAAATGCCTGCATCCTAATTCCTAGAACCTGTGAATATGTTAGGTTACGTGGGCAGAGGGGAATCAGGGTTGTTCATCAGATGTCCTTGAGATGGTGGGTTATTCAGGGTTATCCAGCAAGTCCAGTGTAATCACGAGAGTCCTTCAAAGTGGAAGAGAAGGCAGAAGGTCGGAGTTGGAAGGAAGTGTGATAACAGAACAGAGACTCAGTGTGAGGGCTCAACCCCCATTATGCTGGCTTGGCATAAGTGGAGGGAGGGGCCATGAACCAAGGAATGTGGGTGCCTCTGGGGACCGGAAAAGGCCAGGAAACAGACTCTCCCTGAGAGCTTCCAGAAGGAATGCATCCTTAATTTTTACCTCCCAAGACCCATTTCAGACTCCTACCTTTAGAATTGAAGACAATAAATTTACATGGCTTTAAGCTACTAAATTCGTAGTAGTTTATTAGAGCAGGGGGAGGAAGCTGGTAAGGTCCCCTCCTCCCTGTACTTCGCAGCCCCAGATGCTGACCTCTCTTAAGACTTTGCGTGCAGTGAGGATCGTTGCTTTCCTATGTGGCTCACCACTCTCCAGGCTCCCACAGGACAGCATCCAGCACAGAGCTGGCCTCATTAGCTCAACAAAGCTGGTGGTTGTTGAGTGAGGAGAAGACATGATACCTGAGTTTCTTTAGCAGAAGGAATAAGGGCTGTTGGGGCCTTTTCCCTGCCTCCGAATGAGTCACCTGCCCTAGACCACCCTCTTGGAAGGAACTGAGCCTTCAGTCTTTTGCTCACTCAACAAACTGAAAACTTGTCCACACTAGGACCTGTGCCTGTGGCTCAGAGAATTCAGGGGCAAATCAGACCCAGGCTCTGCCCAGAACCAGGGACATGCCTAGAGCCCACAAAACACTCAGTGCAAGTTAGGTGAGTTATACATTTTTTTAAATGGCCAACCAGACCTCTACATAAGCCTCTGTGCCACAGATTTTCCTGCTTCGGCAAGTTCTAGGGCACAGAGAATGTCTTTGGCCTTAGGCAGGAGAGGACACCAGTGTCCTTTACATTCCCAGAAGGTATGGCCATGCCCTGGCTGCCTTTGCAGATGAGACAGGACCTGCAGACAGCGGGGTGGGAGGTGGCCCAGGTGGCTGACAGAATGATGATGTGTTCTCGGTGCTGGGATGGCTCTGCCCCCGTTTCCACACACACAAATGCACGCACGCGCACACGTCCTTATCTCCCCAGGGCTGTGTGGGCTGGGAAGGCAGCTTAATGTTTCCTGCTCCCCTTCCCACATCCACACTCTATTCTCCAGTTCATTCCTCCCATCAAAGATTTGTTCATCTCCTGGGCAGCTTATCACACTGGACTGAGTGTGTGTGTTCCTCTTCTGGAAGTCGTGAGGACGAAGCTATGAGGTTTAGGCCCCAGCTGCAACCTGGTGGCCCCTGGGGCTCGTGCAGGGGTCGCACCCAAAGCCTGCGCCTCTGACCCGCAGCCCTGCTTGGAGACTCTTAGCTGCTATGACTTAGAATTTAGTGAAAGTTTCCAGAGAGTTCTAAGTCTGCAGATAGAACGTCTTCCTAATACATACCGACCACTTTTAAATATCGTTAAAAGATTCCCCCCTTGAAGGCATCTGAGACTCTACGTTTTAGTTGAAAATAATTTATAATCGGGTGGAAGAAGTCCCTAGAATCTTGGCTGCTTTGTTGTAGATGCTGGCTGGGCCAGTTGTCTCCCGCAGGTTAGCTGCTTTGCATGGTAGCTGGGTTCCTGGAAAGGGCACAGACCCCAAGGTACAAGTACTTGTTTTAAAAAAAAAAAAAAAGTAACAAATACTCTCTTGTTTGAGATACACAGAAAGGTTTCAGAGGCCCTGGACACCCACCCACCTTCCCCGTCAACGTCTTCAATTACCTGGTACAGGGCACAGGTGCTTTTCAAGCCCCGCCTTGTGTCCTGTCCGCTGTTGTCTCATTGGCCAGAGCAAGACACGTGACCAAGCCCGTGTCACGTGGGTGGGGACTCTGCCGGGGAGGTGGCTTCATGGGCAGCTATTTCTGTGTCTGCACCCCAGAGAGCATTTTAAATAGACTCATTCCCAGAACCTGCCCGGGGTCTGGGGTTCTGGTGACTGACACCATTAATACAGCAACTCGGTCCCTTTTGGCTTATTGACTTTTGATCAGTCTCTGTACCCAAGTGACGCATGTCCCCGTCCGGGGGTTTCCACACTGAGTCGTCCGTCTGTGGGTTGGGGAGGCGAGCCTGTCCAGAATCTCCCCCTGCGCTTTCCAAACAGTGGCCCTTCCTGACTGTCCTTCAGTACTTTGGGTCTGATTCTCGGTAGAGTTTACTATGTATTAATGTTCTAATTATGGAAATCCTCCATTTATTCTGAGAAAAACTAGAAGAGTCATGTTTTTGGAAATACACAGACGCCCTCTTGGGCTCACCCTCCCAGATCTGGTACTTGTTCTGGAAGCATGGACCAGAGCCCAACATCTCTTCCCTATTCAGGAGGGGGGGGGGGAAATGATATGCACCCATTTTGCAGGTGGGATGATTGAGCTATGACTGAGGTGCGTCTCTGTCCAGCTGTAATCATCACAGCTGTTACTTATTTAGCCCTTGGAATGCTCCAGGCTCCCTCCTGATCTCCTTGCCTGCACGAGCTCATGGATCTCCCCACAGCCCTGCTAGATGGACAGTGTTTATTAGCCTCAGTTTCCCCATTGCGGCCTGGGAGCGAGAGAGGTTAAGGAATTTTTCTGAGGTCTCCGGGATAGTAGGTTTTGGAGCCAGGACTTACTTAATCTCCACAGAGTTTAGTTTCCAAATCTCTGTTCTTCGCAGACAGTTACCAGAAGCTTCTTTGATTCTTAAGGCCTTGGGAGCAGAGGGAGGGAGTGTGGAATGGGGAAGAGAGGAAAGGCGAGCAGGTCTGGACATGGAAGCACACACTCAGAGGCCTCTTGAGATACAGGCATCCCCCCCCCCCGCCACTGGCTCGAGAAAGTTCACATGGTGCCGCTCCGCTTTTACGAAAGACCTGCTTTAGTACCTGAAGAATCTGGGACAAAAGACAAAAAAGCAAACATAGCGTCCAGCATTAGTCTTGCAGCGAGCCCTAGTGGGAGCCCTGCCAAGCCCCTCCCCCCAGGAACGACAGGTCCGGCCGCCAGAGCTTTGAACCACTTCCGGGAGCATCTGTCCTCTGTCTGCATTTCTCGGGTGGATCTGTTAGCAAGGTGTGTCCTCAGGTGTCAGGGGAGCCTGAGAGAGGTTATTTTTTAGATCTGGGAATGCTCACAAACTTTTCCACGTAAATGAATGACAGTTGCTTCTTTTGGCTTATGGAAGGTTTCATAGGGACGCTCTACTTTCGGACAGCGGGGCAGACCTGTACCAGGATTTGTGGATTCATTCCCAGTCATTGCCCTGGAAGGTGTCCCAGGAAGTAAAGGCTGGTCTCAGCCACACAAGCCCGGAGCTTCTCTTCCTGTCCCTCCTCTTTCCCTCCATGGTTCAGTGAACACACTGCAGCCTTGAGAAGTGCCAGTGGTCTCAGAGGCCATGTATAAGGTATGAGCAAGGGCTGCAGACCTTGAACCTCTACTTTAGATGAACCCCGACTTCCTTCCCAGGAAGGGCTGTGGATTGATCGGCTGGAAGGAGAAAACCAAACCTGTGAGGAGAGCCACATTCTAGAACTGCCTTTCGAAAGGCATTGCCCACAACTTCAATAAATTCCGGCTGGAGCGGTGGCTTCTGTCACCATGCGGGCATTGTGCCCGCCTCACCATGGCAGGGTCAGGACATGGCACTGAAGCTGTAGCAGGAAAATGAAAAGCCTGCTGGCCTCTGTCCTGGGGGAAGAGCTGTGGTGTGAGCCAGGGAGGGATCCTTTTCAGAGTCGCAGGCACCCTTGCACAGCTAGGGTGAACACTGGCCCAAGATGGCCAGGGACACAGGGTCAGGTCTGCTAAGGACCTCAGCCATGATTCTCCTCAGCCCTGGTGGGCTCCTCAGGGGACACTGTCTTGGCCTCAAGAGACCAGGGGGTGAACATCCTTTCTGAAAGAGCTGCCCCTGCTGCCCCATGACGTAGGTACAGTTAGCCTGACTACAGCTGGGGAAACAGGCTCCAAGGAGCTCCAGGAAGCTCGTGCGGCTTGCAGGTCTCAGTGTTCAAACTTGAAGTCCCATGTCTGATACAGATCCGTTACTGCCATCCCAGTGTTTGTTTTCAATTAATGGATATTCCTCAGTGTTCCTAAAACCTGACCTAGGAGCCCACTCACGTATTCACTTAACAAACACTTGTTGGGGTCCATTTGTCAGGTACCGTACTAGGCCCTCAGGGTGGATCTGGGAGCAAGAAAGACAAAAGATCCATTTCTCGTGGAGCTTCCATTCTAGAGGCACATGCCAGTTGGTACTACCACGGAACACACTAGCCCCAAATCTTAGTGGCATAAACAACCACCATCTTTCCTGATGTGATGTGTCAGGCCCTTGGCAGGGCTCAGCGGGACAGTTCTTCAGTTCCACGTGGTGTCAGTGGTCCCACGGCGGTATTCCACCAGAGTCTAGGACAGCTGCCCTCCCGTGTCTGGTGGGGAGGGGTGCCGGTGTTCATCTGGGAACAACCCGGGCACCCACGTGGTGGTCCAGCCTTGCACGTGGAGAGGCTCAGGGCTCCCGCAGAGAAGGTTCTAAGAAACCAAGTGCAAGCTGCAAGGTTTCTTACGGCCTGGCCTCAGACATCACCCAGCGTCCCTTCTACCACATTTTGTTGGTGACGGGCCAGCCACAAGGCCAGCCAGACTCCACGCTGTACGAAGCATGTGGTAGGGGAGATACGATTGTGTCCATCTTTGCGAAAATACCGCCTGCCACAGACGAGAGGGAGAAGGCCAACAATGAACACAGTAAAAACTAAATTGCATGTGTTCAAAGATTTTAAGCACCATGAGAACGTGGAAATTTTACAATGGGATGAAATACGACCCAGCCATTCCTTTCTAGGTGTTTACTCATCTAGGAAATAAATGCCCATACCAAGACATGGCACGCAAATGATGGGGGGTGGGGTAAAGGTTTCATCTGTGATGGCTCCAGGCTAGAAACGGCCCGCCTGTCTGTCCGCAGATGCAGGGGGAAGCCGACTGCTACAGTCTGCTGGGGAAGCTCAGCAGTCAGTCAGCAAACTAGGATACATGCAGCAGTGTGGTGGGTCTCAAAATAATTACCCCGAGTGACAAGAGCCCAGAGAGAGAAAGAGAAAAAATCGTGTATCCTGTATGATTCCTCTTACGGGAGACTCGAGCAGAGGAAAACGAATCTGTAAGATGGGGGTCTGTGAGGAGGAGGGGACTCCTGGGCATGGGAGGAGGGCCAGGAGCTCGACTCACAAAGGAGAGCCAGGGACTTGGAGGTGACGGGCGTGCTCACTGTCTTGAGGATCCTGATGGCTTTTCCGGGGGATGCACGCGCGAGGCAGATCGTCTCAGACGGCCCCCGTTAAACTTGTGCAGTTGGTTGTATGTCATTTATAATCAGTAAAACCGTGTTTAAAGGAGTGCGAGGGGAGTTAGGATTCTTTGGGGTGGGGTGCATTGCAGGCCCCCGCAGGCCACCAGCCTTGCCTCCTTGTCCTTCATGCTGACATCAGCAGGCCCCAGGTGGGCAGCATCTGGCCAGTCCGGGCAGAGCCCCGTGCTGTCAAGGCCCCAGCACGCTGGGCTCCTGGGCTCACATTCCAGGAAGAGGCAGAGACCAGAGAGGTCCGAGGCTGCATGTCTGTGGCCCGGGCTTCCGGCCCAGCTCTTTAAATAGCTCCAACGGCGCGGACTGGGCCCGCGCTGGGGACGCGAGCTGCTGCTGCCAACCAGGCAAGCTTTTGTGCCCAAGCCTGGCATGTGGGCACAAAAGGAGGAGAGGCATTTTTTGGCACTGAGCGAAAAACTCAGAACAATGTAGAAACTTAGGAAGAAGAATTCCGAATCTGCTCCGGGCCAGGTACTATTGTAGAGAAAAGAGGGAGGTTAAAATCCAGTGGCTCACCACGCATATATAATTAATACAACCTATAGGTATTTACCCGACATTTCTGTCGGCCGGGAGGAATGCGTGGGCTGCAGATCCCATGAGTTATCTCGGATAATCCTTCCCATTTTTCAGACAAGAAGATTGAAAGAGCAGTAGCCTGCTGAAAGGTGGAACTTAAACCCAGGAAGGCGTGCCTGGCTCTAGGACCTGCCTGATTTCACCCGCACAGCCCCATGCCCCCCACCCCCCCACCCCCCTACCCCCTCCACCCCCCGCTGTTGTTTGCTTAAGTGGTTAACAGTTTGTTGTTGTGATAAATCATTTGTGATGTGGATCCTGGGAACAGGCTGGGCCTGCCAGAAGGCCATGGCTCTCCATCCATCCGTGTTGCCCTTGACCTTCGCAGGCCTCTTCTGGAAAATGGGAAGGTGTTGCTGAGCGCTCTTAGGAGCCCCATTATCCTGTCCTGTGAGCAGCATACTCATAATGAGGGGGAAAATACCTCTGGGAAAGCCAGGCAGGAGCCCCTTGTTACCGATCAGTATGTCGCTGGTCACACCGGCCTGGCCGCTGGGTGCCACGGGGCCTGCCACTCACTCTCACCCCAGCCCAAACAGAAACCTCAGGGCCTACACTCAACAGCCCGGGCTGGCAGCCCTTAGCCCTTAGCAACTTCTCTGGAGTTGCTCATCCACAAGCTTTGGATCATGATGATCTAGAAGAATCATTCTGATTCAGGCCTTGCCAGCAGAGCACGGAGCCTGAGGAAAGAAAGAAGTCTAGCAGGACTGGTTGGTCAGTATCCCCAAGCCCTGCCAAGCCTCAGGAAGAGGCTTCTCTTGGTCAGTTTTGCTATTTAGCCCTGGAGACAGGGCCCAGCTGGATGCGGCTCGAGGGTTGGCCTTCCTGGTGCCGTGAACCCTTCTGTCTCCCAGCCGGTGTGTAGGAGGGGGCTCAGCACATGGTAAGGGGCTCCACAAACGGGTCCTGGGGTGAAGGCAGAAGACTGAACACTTGGGAGGCTTTGAGGCTCTCACTTTCTTGGGGAGGGGCTGTTGACTCCACATTTTAAGGTCAGGAGAGCCTGGAAAGCAGGGTCTGAAGTATATTGTCTCTGTATCTCTATGACGGTTCCCATTCCTGCTGCTAAGGGGAAGAGGGAGCAAGCAGAGACGAGATGCTTGTGGGGCCCATGGGGCTGGCCCTGAGTAGGTGCTCAGGTCCGGGGAAGAGCAGAGTGAGGGCCCACAGCTTGCAGGCCCACGCCTGCAGTCTGTCGCAAATTCCAGAAGGTCCTCCGACTCGGGTGGCATCCCCAGGGCTCGCTTTTCTGGCGATGTGGCCCTGTTGTTGCCATCCTGAGCACTGACCTTTGTCTCCCACTACAAAGACCAGCAGAACACATCATGCTCCCCTGCTTCTGAGTCATTTAAGGAATCTGTGCACTGGGCACTGGTGTCCACGGAAGAAAAGGGCACACCCCTTTCTTTCTTCCTCATAGTTCGGGTGACTGCAGATTGGGGGAGACTCGCTTCCTCCAGGCCGGTCTGGGGTGGCGCTGGGTGGCCCCCAGGGGGGAGCTGGACCGGGGGGCTCTGGCCAGTCCCACAAAGGAAGGTCGTTTCTGGGTGGAGCTCCCAGAGGAACATGGCTTTAGCGAAGGCCTCAGAGGTGAACAGCTCACAGACTGACCAAGACTGTCGAGGGTCCGACCCTGCCCTCCCCTGCCAGTGCCAGACCTCTCCCCTGCTCACCTGGGCGGGGCTGAGTGTTCGCCAGTGGCAGGTAAGCCTTGAACCCACCAAGAAGTGCATGTTGGCGTCTTGAGGACAGAATTTCTGTTCCAGGCAAAGTGTGTCTCCCAGTGGGCTCCTGCCTTTGTCCCATTCCCAGCTGTGTCTCTTTCATTCCCTGGGCACTGCACATTGAATCAGAACCGTTCTTCTAGATCTTCCTAGCCCGCAGCTCTTGGGTGAATGACTTCTCCGGAGTTTGGGACCTACCAAGGTCAGTGGCTGTTGTTTGGGAATGGGATTCCCTAGAGCCCTGGCAGGGCCCCTGGGTCCAGGGGAAGAGCAGAGGAAGGAGCCAGTTGGGGATGTTTTGCTGGATGTCGGGATTATGGAAGGCACCTGACAACTTGATTGATGGTGGGTGTGGGGAGTCGGTGAGAGGTGTGTGACCACGCCGCTGGGAGTGTGGTGTCCCTTGCTCAGATGAGAAGTTGGTACAAACCCCCCTTTTTGGGATCTTCCATACCCACCAGTGAAGCCCCTGGAGACCGTCGTTTTCTCTTGTTGGATTTCTTTTCGTCTGCGAGGGCTTCTTCCCTTATTCTGGAAGCTCAGACCCCCCAAGCTGCCCCCAGGTTTAAGAGGCTGTTTCATGCTGGTGATGGGTGGCCACGGGGCACACTGGAGTGGTGCAGGTTGGGGCCTCTGCTTGCCAGGGGGGTGGGGGTGTGGGCGTGGCTTTGTTCCTGGCAGGTGGGAGGGCTTTCCCGTGGCAGAGCTGTGCTTTCCAGCTACTCTGAGCAAGATATGATGCCCAGACGCAGTGGCCTCTGTTACTGTTCAGAGTTTGTTAGCAGTAAGTGGGAAAGGTGGTGAGTAATTTGGGGGTGGGATTTTAGGGAGAGGACAGTGGCCCGCAATAAGGGGGCTTCCTCCCTACTGTGTTACACTCTACGACGTGGGTGCCAGGAGCTGGGCCCGCGGAGATGTCCTTGTTCATACCAAGCAATTAGGAGATACTCATCCAGGGAAGGGAAGGTGCTCCTCTGAGTTTCCGGGTTCAGCCCAGGTTCTCAGGAAAGCAGTGAAAAGTGGACAGAAATGTCCTTTACTGAACACCTGCAGAGTGCCATCCCCCCTGGGAAAGCAAACAGTCGCTCATGGAGTGCTCGTTACCATCCTGCAGGACACTTCCTGGGCTCACTTTTACAGGCGAAGAACAGAAGCTCCCAAAGTCTGGTGGGTGGTCAAGACAGGACCAGGGCAATTCTGTTGACCCTTGGGCAGGTCGCTCAACCTTGCTGTCTCCGTGGGTAGCACAGGGACTCTAACAACCCCGGCCCTGGGGTCCTGCGCATTCAAAGAGAAAACTTGCAGAACGGGATTAGAACAGGAAGTGTCCATTTATTAAATACCAGCTGCTCTTACGTTATCATTATTTATTATTTATCTTACTTTATCACCATTTGTTGTCCAGACTGGGAGAGTTCCACAAGAGAGAGAGGGCCTGGTAAACAAAGTTGTGCTGGGACAGTAGGCGTCAACTGGGACCGTCCCAGACAGACAGGACCCATAGCCCTTGACCAACAGACAGGATCTGAGCAGGTCAGGGGATGACATAAGCAAAGGTTTGGCGATTGGACACTCGTGGTCCGTGCGGGTGACCCTGCACGGTGGGTGCAGGGTGACCGAGGCGGACCTGGTCATGGAGCCCACCTGCCCCGCCGGATAGGAAGAGGCACATCTCCACTGTCCCTGACTCCACTGCCCAGAGCACATCCTTCCCTCCACTCCAAGTTCATCTGCATGCCTGAGACTACCCACCCGTTCGGCATCATGATTCATGGGCACACCGCTCCATTCTTCATGGACCTGAAAAGACATGATCTTTGCCACAAAGAGAGGATTGAAACCCACTGCGGTGGCATGGTAGACGGGCAGGAGCAGAGGGGGAGAAGTTAGCTACTAAGTCATGGAGTGCGTCCTCGGTTGACACTGAAGAAACAAAGCTTTTGGGTGGTGGCCGCAGGAGGAAGGATGGGGAAGGCAGGAGAAGAAGGCAGGCTGGCTGGAGGACACTGGTGTCCCTAGCCTGTGTGGCTTCTGTGTGAAAACCTCAGCAAGAGCACGTGATGCCTTGATAAAGACGTGTTTCTAGGCAACTGCTGTTCTGCACCCACAGGGCCCCTGTGCCTCCCAGCCTGGGAGCCAGGTTCCCAGAAGGGTCAGAGCAGCCTCCCCTTTGGAAGTGTGGGGTCTGAGAGCTGCTGCAAAGACCTTCTTTCCCTGGAGAGAGAAGGGAAGGCAGCTGGCACCTGGAGACCAGGCTCTGGGGGTGACAGGGACCTGGTGACAGGTCCCAGCAAGCTGGAAGCTGGGCCTAAACCCGTGTCCTGACTCCTTGCCTTGAACGCTTAGTGGGGTCCTTGCTTTTTACTGTCTCTGTTCCTAAAATAGTTTTCTAAGAAGTTTAATGGGATCTTGACCAGTAGAGTAGGATCTTAGCTCAAGAAGGGTAGGCTGATCACCCATCTGTAAATGTGTATTTTTGGCATTAATGGGGCTCCCACGACCCTCTGTGGTGGAGTCTTGGTGCAAATTAGAAGCAGTCATACAGACAGATTCAGAAAACACCCCTTCCCACTGAACACAGTCCTGCTGCTCTACTCGGGCCTCAACTTTCCCGGAGCTCTTAAAATGCAGCCCTTGGGTGGAGGTGAGCCGGCTTGGGCCTGGGAGGGTAGGACGAGGGCTCCCCGCTCATCCCCTCTGAGTCAAGGCTTCTGTTCTCAATATCCTGAGACCTTGTGGGTGCCCAGTATGGGGGCCAGCAGAAACTGGTGACTCTCTGATGCCAAGGAAGACTGGAGGCACAATGCTGGATCTTTCCACCACCTGAATTCTTTTTTTTAAAGATTGATTGATGATTGATTGATTGATTGATTGATTGGTGTTAAATTTTATTTATTTATTTGAGAGAGAGAAGAAGCAGGGGAAATAGCAGGCAGAGGGAGAAGCAGGCTTCCCACTGAGCAAGGAGCCTGATGTGGGACTCAATCCTAGGACCCCGGGCTCATGACCTGAGCTAACGGCAGATGCTTAACTGACTGAGCCACCCAGGCGCCCCTCACCACCCAGATTTCTAAAGACATCTTCCTGTAGCCCAAGAGTCTGGTTTAGGAAGTGCAGGTGCTGACTTGGGAAAAAGAAATTCCAGTTAATAGCGACAGCCCACCCAGGCACCCTCCAGCCAGCACCTTTGACCACTTGCTCGGAGCACTGTTGAGGGAGCTCCAGGCCCCCTGGCAGGTGCCTGGCAGCTTGTCTGTGATCATCAGAGCAAAAACTCCCAACCATTGCTTTTGCCTGTTGAAGACAGCAGGGAGCCTTTTTACTCCAGAAATGAGAAGGGCACCCTCCTGAGGTTTCTTCAGACACCCAGAGCCCTCCGTCCCCTTACACAGGCGTGGGCATTTCATTTTGAGCATCATGTGTCCACGTTGTTCATGCCCAGGTGGGTGGGCAAGGTGAGGCTGTGTACCACCCTCCTGCCCCTGCTGGGATGTCCAGCCTACCACATTCGGGCTGGTCCCTGGGCTTGGTCCTGGGGCCAGAGCCTTCATCCCAGAGCTGAAAGTGTAAGCAGTAGATTAAGAAGATGCAAATTTAATTCACCCAAAGATATTATTGCTCACCTCTCAGACTGGCAAAAATCCAAACGCTCTCACACGGAATTGGCAGAAAGGCAGAATGGTGTGACCCTGGTGGGGGGACATTGAGGTACAGCGAGCAAAACCACTGACACAGCAGTCCCACGGCAGAGGGTTTACCCTGAGAATAAAACATCACGAATATGAAACAAGCTACTTTATCCTTCTGATAGAATACATCATACTTACAAGAACAGAAGAATGAGAAACAAATCTTGAAGGGTATCCAGATTGTTCATAGTGCTCTTTGGAGTTATTTTATTACTGGGGAATAGAGCAAATAAGTAAATATCTCTTGTTAAGGGTCAGGATTGTCTCTGTGGGATACAGGAATCTGGAATGGGGGAAGATGTTGGATGGGAGTTGGAGACATCAGTATGCTCTTGATTTTATTCATAAGCCTGTTTCTTACATACGTAATTTTATGTAGATGTACATACATAGAAGATTTACAGATCGTAACCACAGAAGGGGCAAAGAAGCAGTGCCCCCTAGCAGTGGGGCACACACCTGGTACCCACAGCAGTTTCTCAGCGCTGCTCCCCGTGAGAAGGGCGCCTTAGACCTGAGTGGAGGGTCCCAGGCGTCGGGCAGTGCAGAGTCACAAGGTGTGCCTCGAACATCTTGTCATTCTAGAAGGCAAGAGACAGATGGGTCAGAAGCCAGGCACTGGTTGGGAAGAGGGGGCTGCTGACAAGGGGGAGACAGTTGGATGTCCAAAACAATGAGAAAATTAGATTCTTCACAGGGGAATGGAAGGGAGAGATGAAATCTAGTTAGTCAATGTGTAATTAACTAGAAAATCGCCAAAGTGGGCACGCTGCCAAATGGGCCTCCTGATAGGACGCAGCAAGAGGACACAGCGTCACCTGGGGGGTCGTTGGATTGGAAGCAGGGCAGCTTCGACGTCACGGAAGACCCACGGAAGGCAAAGGGAACTTCCTAGATTTAGGGAGAATCAGGAGCCACGCAGTTCAGTGCCACGTGTGACCTTGTTTCAGATTTTGGGCCAGGGGGGTGGGAAAGCCGCAGAAGCAGTTACTGGGGGGACTGTCGGGGTTCGGTGTTAGGGGGTGTGGCTGCATCAGTGGTGATGCAGAATGAGACAGGTCAGGAGCTCTCAGGATGGGCCGACACTGGAGCACTGGGTGGTGGGGCCCCAGCGATCTGGCAGCCCTGCCTGAGTGCAGGGCCGCTTCCCTGGTACATGCCCCATGCTGGCCACGTGCCGGAACAGATGTTAATCCTCGTTTGCAGACAGGAAACGTGTGTACAGTGATATTACTTCTCTTTATGAATATTTTAATATTAAAGCAGCAAATCCCAGAAAATGCTGACCCACCGCTTTTCTGGGTTGGCGCATTCCAGGCAGTTCCACTGGCCTGCTTGGTGCCTGCCCGAACGCGTTCACGGAAGGAGCCTGTGGGTCTCTTTGTATGGCCAGGCAGGGCTCTAGGACACCCATCCCTCCTTGAATGGGATTCGCAGGACCCCAAGGGGACACCGTTGTCATCTTATTTTGAAGTCACTTGAGGAAAGTGACTCGACTCCAAATCTCTAGATCTAAGCTGTGTGCTGGGGGTGTGGGACTCTGATGGGGCCCTGGCTGGCCGCCTTCCTGGGGACCAGCAGAGGGGACATCAGGCCCCCCAGGGCCTTGCCTGCACATACCAGCTATGTAATCAGTAGGTCCTCCATCCGCTGGAGCTGCTGCCGCTTTTCTCTGTTCACTTTAATCAAAGGCACCACAGCAGGCACTCTGCCAAGTATTGGAAACACAGAGTCATTCATTCCAGAAATATTGATTGACCCTGGCCACGTGCCAGGCCCAGGGCTAGGTGCTGAGTATATGGTGGAGAGCAGAACAGCTCAGCAGTTTAGAGGGGAGTCAAGTAATGAATTAGTGAACAGACAAGGAAAAGATAAGATAGAAGCACATGCCCAAAGGCTTGAAACGGGGAGGCGTGGAAGACAGTGCGGGGCGGCTTCTTGGCGTGCGGTGGCCAGAGAAGGCCTCTCCGAAGCAGAGGTCTCTCACTCGAGACTCAGGGAAGAGTCAGGGGGCAGCTCTCGGGGCAGGGGGACAGCGGAAGCGTGTGTGGCTGGAGGGTGAAGGACAGGGAGGGGTGGGAGGTGACGACAGGCAGGTTCAGGAGGGACTTTGCCGTCCAAGTGAGGACTTGGACTATTACACCTGCTGGTTTTAAGCCAGGAAGCCGCTCAACCCGACTTGGATTTGAAGCAGCCCCGGCTCTGGTGGTCCTCTTGAGAAGAGACGGAATTAGGGGTGGTCTTAAGAGGCTGTTTCAGTTCTCCCACAGGACAGGTCTGGAGAATCGCCAGACTTGCTGGCAGATCAGATACTGGGGAGGGAAGAGGACGACCCACAGGGATGGGGCTTGGGCACCTGGTGCCGGGCAGGTCCTCCTCTAGCCTGAGACATTAGGGAGCCATGGCAAGCTTTTAAGTAGAGGGTGATGGGATCTGATTGGGGTTTAGGAAGCCAGCCTGGGGGGTTAGGCCCAGGTGACAGGGCCAGGGAGGAGGAGGGAGATGAGGGCAGGTAGTTCTCCCTGCCTGCAGAGGAAGCAGTGGGTATAGGCAGAGCCTGTTTCCTCCTCACTTTAGCCTCGGGCTCCTTGGTGGGGGGGGTGGGTGACACCTCCTCCTGGTCTCCTTGTCCTCCGTGAGGGGAGGGAGAATGTTGCCCTCCCCTGTGGGGACTGCCTTCCCACACAGAGGCAGAGTTCCCAGGACGGCCTGGCATCTGGGTTCCCATCCACACCCGGCCCGCCCTCTCCTCTCAGCCTGTCCTAGCAGAGCCAGAGCAGTTGCAGAGGAAGGAGGGCTGCCCTGCCCGGCCCTGCTGGAGGGGATTGTAATTAAAAGCAGGGCGGCCGCACTTAGACTAATGACACTCCACACTCTGAATTGCTGTCCTAGGCTCTGGTTTTCCTGATGCCAGAAAATCCAGTAACCCCAGGTTACATCCAGTCCAGATGTCGTGCTGATGGGATTTGTGAAATCCATCCAGCGTGTTGTATTCTGGTCATTACCTGGGGTGGCGGGGAGAGGGGGGACCGGGGTGGGGAGGGGCTCTCACTCCGCCCGGGGACAGGCAGCTGGTTCACAACGGCCACCCTTAACCCAAGTGGGCTCAGGTGTGCAGCTCAGCCCCAGAGGCTGGGGAATTGAGGGAAGACTGGCTGCTGGCTCCTGCCCACAGGGCCTCCAGCCCTTCCTGCCCCCCACCAGCTCCAGGCACACTGGGCCTCCCCTCGCCCAGACTGTTGGGGTCCCCACATGTGAGTGTCTTCTGGGACAGCAAGCTTTCCTAGAGTCTCCTGCACCACCCCCCTTCCCAGCCAGACTCAAAGGAGCCCAGGTCAGCCTTTCTAATGGCTCAAGGTCACAGGAATATTCAGATTTGTACTTGGGAAAATGTTGCACCTGCTCTTTGCACTGGATTCTCTTCCCCTTTGTCTCAGGCCGCAGCCTGTCACTTGTCTGTTGTCATCGAGCTGCCTCTGGGAACCCTGCACCCATCCCTCGGCCCCTCGGAGGACCAGTTTATTCATCTGCAAAGTGGGGATGATAACGGGACCGGCCTGGTAGGGGGACGGGAGGATGGATTGGCACCTCGGCAGCTGCCCTGGGCACAGGTGGCCCCCAGGACTGGAGAGGTGCCCTAACTCTGGGTACCTTGTTACTCCCCCTGCTGTGCTTAGACCGAGCATGGAGCAGACCGAGAGCCCTCCAAGGCCACTGCTGCTGCCGTAGGAGGAGGGTGACCACGGCCTTGTGCATGGGTCATAGAAGGTGGCTGGTGGGCCCCGGGCAGAAAGGGAGTCTCAGCTCCACGTAGCACTGTCCCACGCATTTCTGCTGTGCTGAGCTGTGACCTGCCCCACCCCCTCCAGGATTCCCGAAGGTGCCAGCCCTGGGCGGGCCCCAGCTGGCCTGTTGGACAGCAAGGAAACCTCCACTCTGGGAGCTCACGTGACTTTCCACAGAGTTCCCTGCAGAGCCTGGTTGGCATTCCCTGTGCCCCATTCCAGCTCCCTGACACCAGGAGCCCAGGGACCGCCTCCCCAAGGGACCGCCTCCCTGAGCAGGGCCTCTGTTCTCATACCTTTTCGGTTGGAGAGAGGCCAGAAGGAGCCCACGAGCTCCCACCAGCTGCCCAGGGAATAAAGCGGGCGCCTGATGGAAGGGGCCTTCCACGGCTCTTCAGTTCTGCACCTTAACTTGATTTTCTCCTTTCCCGCCTTCAGTGTTTTGTGCAAAACACTCCTCTTGCCAGAAGCCCTTTCCTGGCCAGCCCAGGCGCCCTCAGGCAGCTCCTTATTTTTATTTACCTTCCGTGATTCGAGGCTAGAAAGCTGCTGACCCACAGATACGTTCTCCTGAGGCTGCTTATTGAATGTTTAAACGTGTTACCACTGTTTAAAAGTCGGAAACTATTCGTGGTATGCATTTCTGCCTTTTGGAAAACCAAGCGGGTCTGGCCACCTGGGGTCACGCAGTCAGCAGTCCACTGAGGCTGTCGTCTTGGATGTCTCACACCACCTGCAGCCCTCCACACCCCACCCAGCCCCTGCTGCCTGCCTCTGTCCCCCCGCTTTGTACCCATGCAGCCAGCCTGAGGAAGCATGCCGGTTTCCATCTCTTCTCAGCAGCGGAGCCAGCCCAGCCTTCTGTGTCTTTGGTCCTCAGTCCCCGGCACCCAACAGGGACCAGAGCCTTTGACATGCTCTTTTCTCCCCCTTGCCTTTGCAGCCCCATCCTTTTCTCCTTCCTGACCCCCATCCCTCCCTGTTAACTCCCCTGCTGGCAAGCACAGTGATTCATACCTTCCCCTTTGCTCCCTGGGTCCCTTCGCTGGTGGCTGGATTTTAGCACACTGGGTGTGTGGCTGAGTCATCCCTATGTCATTGGAACCCCGCTCCGGGCCTGGCTTCAGTGGGTGCTCCAGGAATGCCGAGCATAAGAAGGAGGTGCTAAGGGAGCTACCGGGGCCCCACCCGCCCCGCCCGCTGAGGTTCAGGCAGAGACAGAGATGCCCAGCCCCACCAGGATGGGCTGGAGAAGTCTTGCAGCGACACGCCTCGCAGCGGGACAGGCCTATCGGCCAGAGTGATGCTGCCTGAGGAACACCAGCTGCGTCCGAGTGCTTTCTCCAAGTCAGACTTGCCTCCCGCCAGCCTCTCCCAGTCCCTGCAGGGAGGGCCGGTCTTCCCAGAGACGTGCCCCTTGCCGGGAGAAGCCCTCTCGGAAAGCTGTGGGCCTCAGGCACCTTGCACCTCCCAGTGCCCAGCCTGGAGTGGGGGCTCCGGAAGGGACATGCATTTGCCCTGTGTGACAGAGTGCCCACCTCCCTGACCTCATGTCCCCGAGGGAGATCAGTCGCACTCTCCTCTGTTCCTCAGATGCCCCAAGGCCATTCATTCCTGGGGGGCCTTGTTGCTTGGCAGATCCCTCAGCCTGGAATGTTCTTTCCCAGCATTCCCTGCCTCTGGCATCCCAAAGCACTGGGCTTCTCATCCTGCGTGACTCTAGGTTTAAATGTCACCTGCTCACAGAGGTCCTTGGAGCTTCGTCTCCCCAGGAGGCCTGCCCTGTGCCCCCCACCCCCCATCCCTCTAGGTACTTTCCGTCAGGCTCAGATGCTTCCCTTCACAGAACATTTCACAGTTTCCGACTGTTTGCTGCATTTGGGCTCTTAGTTACTTGCCGTCAGCTGTAGGAGGGCGGAGGGGTCGTGTCTGATTGATTTCTGCTCTATCCCCAGCAGCCAGCCCACGGTCAGATGCTCTGGGTTCTCGGTAACTGGGTGAACAGACCAGTGCTACCAGGAGTGGCCTGATTTGCCTGGCTAGCCCCATGGAGTAGCCCCCGAGGATGTAGGACCAGGGCTGGGCTGGGAGCTGGCAGCAGGGCCCAGAGCCTCGGGGGCCGACTAGGACCCTGGGCACCTGGAGCCCCGTGGGGCCTCACTGAGTGAAGATGTCAGGTAGGCCTGATCAAATCCCAGCTCAGCTACTTTGTTGCTGTGTGGCTCTGAGCTGGTTACTTAACCTCTCTGGGCTAGAGCTTTCCGACTCATGGCAGTTCAAAGCACTTGGGAATGGTACCTGGAAGCTCAGCACAGGTAAATGACGATCCAGTAGTGAGCCTGACTTGAAGTGTGTCTGGTTTGGAATGAGGCAGACAGGAAGTGGAGATGCGGGTCTGTGCTGTAGAGATGGGCTGGGGCTTGGATACTGTCTTGGAGCCTCTCTTGCCCTGTCCTTCTCGCTCCCACTCTGCGGATGGGAACCGCCTCGGAAGCCCCCCGGCCAGCTCCGGGCAGAGCGGGAGGTGGACAGGCTCCCACCGCTCGTGGACTGATTTCATGGTTCTGTAGCAAAAAGATGCTCCAAACGTTGACCACTGTGGGTTTGGGGATCATCTGCCTTGTGGGGGCCTGGGTCTTCTGCTCCTTCTCTCTGTTACCAGCCCAAAGAGAAATAAGGACATTGCTAACTTCTGGGAAGATAGCCAGAACGAGCCTACCCAGAGGATGGGGCTGTGGGCGGGGCGGAGACTTCAGGGATCAAAGCTGGCAGGGGACACGGCTTCTGGACAGTGTGGCGCCATTCCAGACCCAAGACCCTACCTGAAGTAATGCGTGAGATCCTCTCAGCACCCTGGGAGGCAGGTGCTTTCATCGGCTTCACTTTACAGATGAGGAAACTGAGGCACAGAGGCATATAGGTCCCTGCTTGGTAGGGCCTGGATTCGGACCCAGGCTATTGGGCTCGAGGACTTAACTTTCACCACGTACTCTGCCAGGGAGCTACAGTCTACAAGTATATGTCAGGTTCACGGGTAACCCAGTGGTAGTTTAGCTGGTGCTAGTCTTAGAGTCAGATGAACCTGGTTAGAATCCCTGCTTTGTGACTTTAGACAAGTCACTTCCCCTCTCTGAGCCTTCATTTTGCTGTTAGGACAATAGACATAAAAACACCTCCTGTGCAGGGCTGTTGGAGGGACCGGAGGGGGGTCGCATGTGTAGCCCTCCCAGAGGCACCCCAGGAGTGTTTGTTTCCTCCCGCCCCGTGCCTTCAGCCTCAGGCACTGGCTCCTATCCAGAGCCTGACCTTGGCCTTGAGTTCTGCGAGGACTTCGGAAATGGCTTTGGCTGCCGCAGCGGAGAGAGCTGCCCCGATCTGCTTGCTGATCAGAATCTCGGGGCACCCCTTGCCAGGCCTTTCATGTTGTTGCTTTATTTCACAAGAGCCCCGGTGTTTGTTTAGCGATGGGCGGTATTTTTAGAACTTAAAAGTAATTCTGCTCTTCGAGGAACAAGCCTATGGATGGAGCCCCATCTGGAGCCAGGCCAGGACTGGAGGCGTGTGGGCGCCGTGCCCTGGCTCTCCCAGCCTCCGTGCCCTGCTCCTCTGGGGCCTTGCCCCTGGATGTGGGATAACTTGGCCTGCTCTGCCCAGCTTGACCCCTTCCTTCCCACTGTTCCGGCCCTGGGAGTGCTGGTTGGGGGGCGGGGAGTGCCCCGCACCCGCAGCCTGTGGGAGGCTGGGTAACGCCCACCCCCCACAAAGACATCCACATTCCAGTCCGTGGAACTGGAGAAGATGTTGCCTTTCATGGCAAAAAGGACTTCGCAGCTGTGATTAAGGATCTCGAGGTGGGAGCTTATCCTGCATTATCAGATGGGCCCGGTGTAGCGGCAAGGGCCCTTGTCCCAGGGAGGAGGGAGCATCAGACAGAGAGGGGAGAGGGTGTGAGGTCGGAAGTGGAAGTTGAGAGTCAGAGGCAGCCTGTGGGTGCTGCATTGCTCCTCTGCAGATGGAGGAAGGGGTCATGAGCCCAGGAGCGCGGGTGCCTCTAGAAGCTGGAAAAAGCAGGGGAAGAGATTCTGCCCAAGAGCCTGCAGAAGGCATCCAGCCCTGCCAGCATCTTGACTTTGGCCTAGGAAACCTGCTTTGGACCTCTGACCTCCGTGTGGCTTGTTTTAAGCCTCCAAGTGCGTGGTCATTTGTCAGCACGGCAGCAGGAACCCAATCCCCTCCCTCCTTGGAGCACCCCGCTTCAGGCCCGGGCTGCAGGGGCGCTGAGCCCCCAGGAGTACCTCTGCGAGACAGAGCTCACTCTTGGGGAATTCTTGAGAACGTAAGGACCCGACCAAGCCCCCGGTGTATAGTAAGCCCGAAAATACGGTGTGGTCACAGCTGTCGTCCGCTCTGCAGAGACGCGGGGTAGGGATGGGGAGGTAGCGCCGTGGTTGTGGGTTTGGGTCGATGTCACAGAAACCTGGATTCAAATTCAAGCCTCAGCACAGCCAGTAAACTTCAACAGAGTTGCTGGGGCCTCTGGACCTCAGTTTCTCCATCTGCAGGAGGGGAGACCATGGCCACAGGCCCGTGAGCAGGTGCACAGAGCCTGGCCAGAGCACTGCTAGAGGAGTGGGACCCCTCCTCTAGTTCAGTCGGCTGCCCGGCTTCCTCTCCACCCCAGCTCAGCCACGCGCTTCCTTCCACAGCTGGAGGGCTCTTGGCCTCCAGGGTCGACCTCTGGACCTCTGTTCGCTGCAGCGGTTTCCCACAGTGTGAGTCATCGGGTGGGAGTCCTCGAGGATGGCTCTGGATCCCACCGGGAGTCCATCTAGGGCTGGAGGTGGCCTCTTCCTGCTGCCCCCCTGCTTGGTCCTCCAAAGCTGAAATCCTGAGGGACTGCCAAGGCAGAGGGCTCCAGAGGCCACAGTGGACACATCTGGGGCAGGAGGGACTCCTCTGTGGGCTGTGGGAGGACAGAGGCCCAGAAAAGGGTGCAGGAGCTGGCAGGTCGGCAGCACAGAGGCAAGGACACCAGGGTGCATCAGGGTCAGCAGCACCCGCGTAGATTCAGACTGCCCACGTTAAAGCCTTGCGTGGCTGATTGCTCTCTGAATGACCTTGGGCAGGTCACCCAACTTCCAGGAACCACAGGTTCCCATTCAGAAAATCAACAGCATCATCATTTTCTTTGTCTGACACATGGGGAGCCCTCCCTCCATGCCAGGCACTGTCCTGACATCTTTAGAACGATATTACTCTGAATCCCTACCATAAACCGGGAGGTGGGTGCTCTGGTCGCCCTCAGGCGAGGGAGGTGCCCCAAGGAGTAAAGGAAGGTGCCAGAGACACACCTAGGGCCTTGGACCCGAGTCACCTGGCACTCGTCAGGCCTGTCGCCTCCGCCCTTGGGGATCAGCGGGGAGCCGTGAGCGCGGTCCAGAGCTTGTCCGGCTGATGCAGGTAAAGCACCAAGCGCCATGCGGGGTCAGGAAGCTCTCGGTAGCGGTTAGATCTTTCTGCATCTTTAACCCAGATTAACGGAGGTGCCAGTGACCTGTGTCTGGGGCCCTGGGTCAAAATCCATTCTGACGTTTGTGGGCCAGCAATATAGTCACCATTTGGGTCCTGCCGGTGGTGTCATGGGTCTGTCTATACGGAAGTCAAGACTCATCGAACAACGTGCTTAAGATACTGTGTAGGGGGTCCATTTTCTTGTCAGTTATACATAAGTAAAGCTGTTTTTTTTTCTTTTAAATACAGCAGAATTTAATCAATAGGGGCATCAGGGTGGCTTAGTCAGTGAAGCATCTGTCTTCAGCTCAGGTCATGGTCCCAGGGTGCTGGGATCGAGCCCCATGTCAGGCTCTGTTCTTGGAGGGAGCCTGCTTCTCCCTCTCCCTCTGCCTGCCGCTCCCCCTGCTTGTGCTCGCTCTCTCGCTCTTTCTCTCTCTCAAATAAATAAATAAAATCTTTTAAAAAAGAAGTTAATCAACAAAACAGAAACTCCATTCTGTCCAGTGGGTTTAGTCAAGTGAGGACCACCTAAAGGGTGGGTTGCCTTTCACACAGCACCCCCTGCCCTCAAATTCTAGCATAAAGGGGGGCTGTGGAAGTGGGGGTGACCTTTCATTGTGGGTGTTGCTGCATGTCACGACGCTGGGGCCGCGCACCCCCGGCCCTGGCTCTTGTCAAATTCAGTCTTGTGTGAGCTGTGTGATCCTGACCCCAGCTCTTCACCGAGCCAGGCCTCCGTTTCTTCATCCGCACCATCAGGGTGGTTTAGGGCTGACCAAGAGGGCCTCATATTTCATGGATTCCAAATCTGAATCAGGGTCTGAAATCAGGGTGTGTTCCCCCCGAGTGATGTGTCAGAGTTTAATTGGCAGTGTTTTCTGATGGCCCTGAAATATTGGCCCATGGTACACCTGCCAGCTCCCAAGACCCGAGGCCGTAGCCCAGGGCCCAGGCAGGCACAGACACAAGCACGTAACGGGAGGAACACAACTCCAGAGCCCCAGACGCGGGTCTCATCTCAGCTGTGCTGCTCTCTGGCTGTCCAGAGATCCAGTGACGTTCCCTTGCTATAAAACGGGGACAATGAAGTGTACTTGCAGTTGTTTTGAAGATTAACCTGTGTGAGTCCCCTGGCACGGGGCCAGGCGTATGGCAGGTGTTTGGGGCTTTTGTTCACCATCTTCAGGAAGATGAAGCTCCGTCTCTTCTAAGTCAGTCTCTGGGGAAACTAACTCTGGGGTCAGAGGTGCTTCAATCAATATTGTCCTGGAGGGTGTTCAAGTCACTAAGATCTTGTGCCTCGGTTTCCTGGCCTGTAAAATGGGCATAATAACAGGACCTACCAGCCACAGTGGCTGTGAGAATTCACGGCAACAGCACAGAGCACCTGGCACTTAAAGCGCACTCACGGGGGGGCATGAACTAGGTGCTGACGAGTCCCGTGTTTTTTTGTTTTAAGATTTTATTTATTTATTTCTTTGTCAGAGAGAGTGAGAGCGAGAGCATAAGCAGGCAGAGTGGCAGGCAGAAGCAGAGAGAGAAGCAGGCTCCCTGCCGAGCAAGGAGCCCATTGCAGGACTCGATCCCAGGACCGGGGATGTGGGACTCCAGGGCTGACCCTCATTCCAGAGCATGGGAGGTTCTCAGGCACAAAGACTCACTGTGTCCTTGGGAGGTACTCTTTTGCCATTTAAAAACATCATGGGTTTTATTTGGAAGAAACACGTTTTTAATCTGCACTACGTCGTTTGCCTTCGCCGCATCACTCTGGGCATGCACGCGGCCCCCGGGGCTCCAGTCTCACTGATTGCAGACAACAGCCAGTGTTTGCGGTGTGGACACGAGAGCAGGTGCCGTCTGTTGGCACACGCCCCCTCTTCCTACCCTGACTCTGGTCCCCTTTCCCGGACTCCCAATTCACCAGTCATGCCTGTGCCTTCCATTTCCTTCTGAGTTTAAAATTTAAGCCGAAGAGGATGGGTGTTCAACACCCTGGCGGCCAGGAAATCAAGGCCACGCAGTCTTGTCCCTTCCACAGTGGAACAGACATCCCAGGGGACTTGGCAGACTTGTATTTTTCACTTTCCTTGCGCTTTTCCACGTGGGGGACCAGCAGATTTTCCACAGGCAGGCAGGTCTTGGGGTGGCTAGAGGGCTTGAAGCCCCAAGCCCAAGAACTCTGTCCAGAGATGGGTTCCACTGCCATGAGACCTGACGTCTTGTGGTCTGGCCACATCCACCCACTGGCCAGCCCTGGCGTCCCAGGGAGCAAGCCATGAATAGAGAGAAGTCACACACCTTAGAGTTGACCAAACACTTGCATCCAGCATCTTATTTAAGCAAAAGGAAGATTCCAGTGGCCAGAAGTAATACCAGAGTTGATTGGCCCAGGCTTTCCGGGCCATTGGAGGCTGAACCAGGTCTCTCATGGGCTGAGGGAAGGAAGGAGCTCTCATCCGCCTGCAGAAGTTGGATGGTGACCCAGCAGGTGCCTTGCATATAGTAGTTGCTTGCTAAGTACTGATGGGATGGGCTTGGATGTGAGCCAGGAAAATCTGGGTGGTCCAGACTGGGTGCTGTGGGACCCCCTTGCAGAAGATCAGTAGCTTTGCTTTCGTGTTCTCCTGTCCTGTCCCGTGTGTGCAAGGCCGACTGCCCAGCTGTCATTGTAGAACCTGGTAGGTTAGCTCGAGAGTGAGGGCAGGAATGATCGTTCAGTCATTCATTCATTCCATAGACACTGCCTGAGTACCTGCTATGTGCCAGGCGCTGTTCCAGGGGCTCAGGATATAGCAGTTAATAAAACAGACAAAAATCCTCCTCTCACAGAAATGACATTCTACAAAGGGTGTGGAATAGACAATGAGCATGATAAGTAAGTAAAATAGAGGGGATAGTGGTTGGTACCAGGCACTAAGGGGAAGGAGCAGGAAAGAACAAGTGAAGTGCCACCACTGTTGTGGTTCTAGAAACTTCCAGGGAAGGAATGTTGTCACTAATCGCAGTAAGAGCTGTATTTCCTTAATGCCTTCTAGAGGCCAACCCCCTTGCAAAGAATTCGAGACACTCATGTAGCCATTGGCAGCAACCCTGAGACTTACCTGGGGACCCTGGGCAAGCCTTGGGCACTGGACCCCCAGGAGGCGGGCCTGGAGCACAGCCGTCACTGTCCTGTAGGAGCTCAGGCAGCACCAGCTTCCCTGCGCTGGAAAATGAGAAGGGCAGTGGCTCCTACCTCCATACCTTTATTAGCAAAAATGATCCTCCTTTGCCCCGGAGAAGACTGCCCCAAGTGAGCCGCAGACTCGGGATTTGAACCCAGATCTGGCACCCCGCATCTAGCAGGGTGTTTTTAAGAGCTAGCGGCCCTATGAAGCCTCGACCTCATGGGCCCCTGTGGACCCATAAGAACATCAGAGCGAGGAGCACTCGGCCAGGAAGGGGGAAGGTGTGCTTGGAGCCAGGGCTGTCCCTCAGCATCGCTGCCGTCCAGGCTGCGTGGGGGTGGGCTCGCTGGGAGAAGCAGGGAGGGCCCGGCCAGGGGCTCAGGCGGGGCTCTGGGGGGACGCAGAGGCTGGTCGGGTGGTGGGAGGCCTCCCCCCTCCACCCCCAGGCTCCCGCTCTGACCGCCGACACCTCGCCCGCCTACCTTCGCAACAGATGTGTTGCAGAGTGGATAATTCCAAAGCAGAAGAGAGTGTTTGGGAACAGAGCTCACTCCTCATTGCCCGCGCGTTACTGCTCCTAACAACGCTGATTGCCGCCGCCCGCCACCCGTTAAACTGTGCGGCTCCGATTTGCATAAGAAGTTTATTCCTGATAGAGTTACAGATCACAGTGTGTCCCGTGTGCAGAAGGCTCGGCTGCCCCCTTGGCCCCACGGGACGGGAGCTGGCGTCTCACCTCTGTGCGGAGGTGGCCCCGTGAGTGGGACCTGCCCGTGTTGGGGGGGTGGTCTCCTGCCCAGTTCTGGAACATAGAAATGGCCCTTCTCCCTCCTTCCCTTTTTAATAAAATAACTGTTTTGTCCATGAGGCTTAATGAGGATCTGGAAGCTTTGTTTGTCTTAAACTGTGGCCTGCGGAAACCGATAGCTGCCTTCCCCGGAGGCTCAGGCCTGAGTCTCTTACCGTTGGCCCAGCACGCGAGCCAGGACCCCCCCTCCGAGCCCCCAATCCAGACCCCATCGCCTCCGAGTCTGGGACCTGGTGGGGATTCTGACCCCGGGCCGTCAGCATCATGAAGGAAAGGGCTTCGCCCAGCTGGTGAGTGACTTGTGGCCGCAGGCCGGTCCCTGAACTAGGCAGGCCCCAGACAGGCCTGAGAGGAGTTACTGTGACCAAAGGCAAGTCGTCTAACCCCTCCGAGCCTGGCTCGCCCTTCCGTAAGATGGGAGCACTCGTCCTGACTTGCGTGCGGACTGGGGAGATACCTACCGTGAGCAGTGCTAGGGCCCCACTGTGTTTGCAGAGCATTTCACTGTTAGCAGAACACTTCAGAGGCCATTTCACGTGAGCCTTGAAATCGGTTATGTGACCTGCCCACATGCCAGGGCCTCTGGCCTGGGTGTCTAGCTCTAAAACTAAGGCTCTTTCTGCCTTGCCCCATCTGCCTTCCAAGCTCAAGGTCTATATAAGGCATTGCTGTTCTCCTGAGAGTTGGCGCACGTCCCCCAGGGGTTCCCCTGTGGGCCCAGGAGCCAGGGGCAGGGAGAGCAAAGTTGCAGTGGGGGTGGTGGTTGGGGACACTGAAGGGGAATGCTGAGGTCCCACTCCCTCCCAGCCGTGTCCCGAAGGCCTCTCCCTCGTCCTCACCACTTAGGGCTATTTGTTTGGGCTGTAACTAGCTTACTTCCTGTTATTCCCTGCCAGACGGTCAGGAAATTCTTCACTTTAGCTTCCTTGGGAGGTCAAACGCTTCTCTCTGTGCAGGATAAATAACTCCTGCACGCTGACTTGGCAGTTTCTCAGGACGGCCTGCCGACCCCCTGCCCTGCAGCCTTAGCCAGCCCCGCCCCCCCGCACCCAGTGGCCTGAGGGCACTGGGGAGACAGAGGCAGCCTGCAGCCCAGCCTCCAGCTGCCCGAGTGCCATCCGGGCCATGACCACAAAGGACAGGATGATTCGTAAACCAGACTCAGGGCCAGAGCCCCGGGGGATGCGGGAAGAGCCCGTCCCTGTTGCCATGAGCCTCTCCCCAGCACCTCCTCTACCCTGCTGTGGGCCACACGATGGGACTTGGCTCATTAGTGCTGTGCGGCCCACAGCAGGGTAGAGGAGGTGCTGGGGAGAGGCTGCTCTAAGCACCCCTGCAGGGGGTGCACCCGTCAGCCACACAGCAGTGGGCAAGATGAACTCTATAGGGAACCAAAGCCTGGACCACTCAGCAGAGGCATGAGCAGTCCTCTGTGAATCTTGGGGGCATTTTTCTTTTATAAGAAGCCATTTCAGTCATATACAGAGGTCAGTACAATAGTGCAATGACCTGGCCCTGGCATCCATCACCCCATGGCCGGCTCTGTCCTACCCCCAGCCTCTCCTTCCTCCCCATACAATTGTGAAGCAAATCCCACACATGCCATGTCATCTGTGAATACTGTTCTGCATCACTAGAAGAGAGGAACGTTTCAAAAAACAAACATAATCCCCAAACTATGATCACACCTTAAAAAACAGTTCGCGACCCACATTTCTAATCGAGTCCTAAATTTATGTTTTACATTGTGTTAGAATCAGGATTCAAGTAAAATCCACACAGTATGATGAAAGTGTCTAAAAGTCTGAAGTTTCTCTTCATTTCTCTCTCTCTCTCTCTTTTTTTTTACTCTTGCTAATCACTGGTGGATGAAGTGTCGTGTTTGCCTTAGTCCCTGTGAGCCCGTCGGCGAGGAAATTCCTCACTCTTGTTTCCTTAAGAAGTATGGAGTTTGTTGATTGCATCCCCGTGGTGTCTTTCAACATGTTCCTCTGTCCTTTGTATTATTCCCTGTACATTTAAAGTTCATCTGGAGGCTTGATCATTTTCTTTGTGTTTTGCAAGACGCCTTCAAAGGAGATGTTGGGTCCTTGCTTCAGGAGGCGCACACTCTCCGGTTGTCCCTCTTTTGTCACGTTTGGCAGCCCCGGATGTGCAGTGTGCGAATCCCGACACTAAGTGGACATGACAAAATGGCAGTGTTCTCTCCTGGCACTCCTTCGTGAGGTGGCTGGAATCCTTCTCCAGAGAGACTCCCCTCCGCCCATGGGGTTACCTGCTGGTCCACTTCTTCCAGGAGAGGCAGGACGAAGGCTCGAGTTTCTTCTCCTGTATTTACTAACTTTCAGAATAACGAGTTCGCTCCTTCACTTTCGTCAGGAAGTGGCTCAAGCAAGACCTCTGCTAAGAGTTTGATGCCCCAGGGCTCCACTGGTTAGGAAACTCAGACAACCAAAATGACGTGTCCTCCAAGATCGCCAAGAGTGTTACACAAATGTGGCAGATGTTAGTGTGTTTGTGAATAGAGCACACCTCCGTGCTCAGTCTTTGGAGAGGGAGGTTGATTCCCATTTTGCTGGTAGGAAGACTGAGGCCCAGAGATTGGGACCTGCCCTGTTCTTGTAGCCAGTTAGTGTGAAGCGGAGGGGTTATATGTATATTACCTCTAGAATCCGGGCCTCCCTGACCAGCCTCGAGTGTGTGACCCCTGCCCCCTGCCCCACCCTTGCTTACAAATGCCCTGAGGTCTCCCAGGGGCCCAGCTCTGTGCACACAGAGTGCCAGCCACCAGACATGCAGCCTTTGGAAGTGGTTGGTTGTACTTTCCCCAAAGCATCTGAAATTCCAGAAAGGCCCCAGTCCTGCCTCTTTCTGGAGGCCTTTCCAAAGATCTGTCCAGCTCACGATCTCTCTCTCTCTCTCTCTTTCTCTGACTACCCCTTTTCCCCCCAGTGCTCATTCCCCCAGTCTTTATTAACCCTTTACTGCCTTAGATTAATTATTCAAGACTTTGGGTATCTCTGTTTCTGCACTGGCATGGTATGCGGCTTAAAGGCGATTAGATAAAGTTTGCCTGAATGAATGCATGCATGAGGAAAACAAATAAACATGACCTGTCATTTGTATTCAGACCTCTCTTTCTGACCTGGCCATCAATCCCTCAAAAGCAGGCATTCTTCTGTCTTACGAACGGCTGACACAAGGTCAGGGGCGAAGGAGAGGGACCTCTGAGCATCCTTAGGTCCAGAGCGGGGAGGGGCGTTGGGAGGCATGGATGGAGGACACGGTCCAGCCAGCTCCTGCGACCCCTTCCTTCTGCGTGAGCACATCTGCTACGCTTAGCCATCCCCGGGCTGCCGGCAACTTTGGAGAGCCTCTCGGTTCACCGCCTGCCTTAGGTCAGATCCGTTCTCCACCATTGCTAGCCACAAGTGCAGCCAAGTCCCTGAGCTTGCGCACGTTGTTCTGGGATCTTTATGTGGTTGTGCAGCCTGTGAGGCGGGGCCTGGTACCATCCCCATGTTATAGATGAGTGGCTGGAGGCACAAAGAAACTCAGACTCACCCAGAGTCACCCAGCTTATAAGTAGAGGAGCTGGGATTTGAGCCTAGGTGATCAGGTACAGAGCCCCACTCTTGCGCCAGCTGCCTGCTGGTAGAGACAGAGGCTTCTGCTCAGAGAACCTTCCACAGGGACCTACATCCTCCACGCTGGGAAAACTTGTCCTGAGTAGACCCTGTAAAGCCCCAAGTCTCTTCCGTTGCTGGCAGGGATGGGGAGGTGGGCGATGGAGGGCGCTTTGTGCCTGGTCTCTGGGTTGATGGAACCTTCCATGCTTGGAGATGTGAGTTGTCACCTCTCCAGCTTACTGGCCTACGGATACACAGCCCCGTTTCTTCAGCTCCCCACCCCCACACAGGGCACAGCACAGGGATCTGGACGTAAGAGGCACCACAGTGTACAAGCCGACTTTGAAACCTCTGAGCCTCTGAGTTTTCCTGCAGAGGTCCATCCTGGGCCAAAAAGAATACAAATTTTTTAAAAATTGAAATAAAACATATATATATTAAAACAGGTAGGCTGGCTGTGCCCCAGGCGCCAGGTGTGGTCTCCCAGTGAGCTTCGCAGAGCTCGGGCAGTGCTGGATTGAGTGCGGTCCCCCAGACACACCAGCTTTCTGCACATGTCCATAGCTTTGTACATGCTGCCCCCTTTTCTGCAGTGACCCTGAGCCTCTGTTTGCTAGGCTTGGGAGCTCAGAGCCTCCCTCCTATAGACCTCTTCTGCCTTCCTATCCCTTCTATACCCACACTCGCCCCGTTGGGAGTGTATGCTTTTAAATGTTTCCACAAATATTTATTGAGCACCTTCTGTTTGCCAGAGCCCGATCTTAGTGCTGTGGGTTTAGTTTAGCAGAAAACAAAATGATCCAAATCCCCATCCATGCTCTTTGGGGGGTGGGGGGGTGGGAGCATTGTTGGGGGGCCTAGACGGTAATAAGTAAATGCAAACATACATGATGTTAGATGGGAAAGAGCTCTAGGAAAAAAGTATGGGAGCAAAATACATGTTAGAGGTCTGGGAACCCCCAGACTGGGGGGTTTGAGTTGAGAGTTTTATTTTTTTTTTAAGATTTTATTTATTTATTAGAGAGAGAGAGAGAGAGAGAGCGTGAGCACAGGCAGACAGAGGCAGGCAGAGGCAGAGGGAGAAGCAGGCTCCCTGCCGAGCAAGGAGCCCGATGTGGGATTCAATCCCAGGATGCTGGGATCATGACCTGAGCCAAAGGAAGCCGCTTAACCAACTGAGCCACCCAGGTGTCCCTGAGTTGAGAGTTTTA
This sequence comes from Taxidea taxus jeffersonii, assembly GCA_003697995.1. NCBI lineage: Eukaryota > Metazoa > Chordata > Mammalia > Carnivora > Mustelidae > Taxidea > Taxidea taxus. The sequence goes on from ML110868.1 coordinate 77,227, forward strand.
GAGACAAGATAGTAAAGACATGAAGGAGGCAGAGAAATGACCTGCAAGCTTAGGATTAGGATGGGGCATCTTGTGGAGCGTGAATGGTATGTGCAAAGGCCTGGGGCACATTAGAGAAACACTTCTTTTACTACTCAGAAATCCTCTGCTTGCCCATTGGTCTGTGTCCTCTGCTTCCGTGTTTCACACAACCTAGTATTACATCTTGGGACACATGGGAAAGATTACTAAGAGCATCTGGAAACTGGCGCTCATTCCTGGGGAGGGTTCTATCTGGGGGGCCCACTGGCCAAGACTGACAGGCTAAGTAAGAAGTAAGGTCGACCTCTGAATCCAGGAAAAGGGCTGAAATCACACCCTTGGTCCTTCTGGGTAAGTCCCAAGCCCTTTGGGCTGCCTCTACACTGATCCCCTAGAGTCAGCCCCACAGAGAGGATTCAGTGACGGGGAGGATTGGTTCAAAGGGTCAGAAGGCCATGATTTGAGTCCAGCCCAGTCTCTGAATCATTTGTGCACCTGTGACTTTCACTTTCTGAGCCTCGGTTTCCCCATGTGTGAAGTGGGGCTCTTGGCTCTCACCCGCCCGCCTCACAGGGTGCTTGCAGGGTACTTTTTGTCAAACACGGTGCTTCACAGAGGGGGTTAGGTGTGGTTATTTTTGCTGCCTCTGGGATTTTTTGTATACTGTGTCACCTGTTCCCATCCAAGTGCCAAGGCTCTGATTACCAGTGGTGCTCTGCGGGATTCACTTTTCATAGCCGGGCATTTCCAGCGCTCTGGGAGAGATCTCTCCAGAAATTGAGCTTCACGCTGCCTGTGCAGGAGGGCCCTTGCTGGCTCCCATGGAACTCGGGGGCATTTGTCACTGTCAGGAAAGCCGTTCTCCCAGGGAAAGTCTTGGCACGTGCCCCTTGCTTAGAGGGAAGTGAGAGCAGCCATCAAAAAGCTGCTGGTGAATCTAAAGCAACAGTCGGACAGTCGGTTGGTGGGGCCCAAGCCAGCCCCTGCCCCTGCCAGATTCCTGCTCCTTAGCTCTCCTGGCTCTGGCTAAATTGTCTCCTTGGACCTTGAGAAATAAGCCTCAGAAAGCTGGTGCTTTTCTAAGGTGGGACCTTGGCTGCATGACTTAACCTGTCAATCAGTTTTCTCACCTATAAAATAGGATTGATAATAATGCTAGCACCTTCTTTGGAGGGCCACTATAGCGGTGAATAATATATTAAGTACTTAGAATAATGCTGATGTGCAGGAAGCATGATACAAATATTTATTTTTTAGGTTTATGTGAATTGGACAGGCCATAGTGGCTTGGGGAAGGGGTGGCATTTCTTTGTTCCAAGTCTACATTCTGCTCTTCAGCTCCAAAAAAAGTCAGATTTTTCGTGACAGATTCCTGTGAATCAAACTCACGAGAAACTGATGTATAGCCCACAGGGCCAGTTAATCACCTGTCAAGGAGAAATGTGGCTTCCTGATGCCTTGCGGGCCAAGAGCTCACTCTTGCTTGGAGTGTGGTCTCCGAGGTGGCCTTCCTGAGCGGGTGTGATCAAGCTCCAGTGACATGGGCTTCATCTCTCCTCCACAGAGCACCTGCTAGGCGGACAGACCATTGGTGTGGATAAGTCTGGGTCCTGAGCGGTGCTGGGGGCACTTTGCCAGGTCTGCCCCACTGACCCGTCTGTATTTTAGGTGTTTCCTTCTGACCACTTCCCCTCCGGGAGGCACACTTCCTTCTTTACTGTATCTCAGGTTAATCCCCTGATTTGTTTCCACTGCTGCTACCGTTCTCCAGGTCACCATCCTCTACTGCCTGGCCTTCCTGCTCTAGCTCAGTCTCCGTAAGGCAGGTCGCCCTTGCTTCCACTCCTTCCCTGATGCAGTGCTGTAGTGAGCCCCTCAGAAGAGATGTCTACCCCGGTCTGTCCGGTCTGTGAATGTGACCTTATTTGGAAAGAGGTTCTTTGCAGATGTAGTTAAGGTGAAGATCTCAAGACCATCCTGGACAAGTAGCTTTGTAAGAGAAGGGAAGGAACACAGAGCGGACAAGGCCAGGGGAGAACGGTGAGTGGAACGATGTGTCTGCAAGCCAAGAAATGCCAGGGCTTGCTGGCGGTGCCGGAAGCTGAGTGGCAGGGAAGGTTTCTTCCTAGAGCCCTCAATTGCAAGCTTTTGGCCTCCAGATCTGTGAGACAGTATATTTCTGTTGTTTTAGGCCACCTGGTTTGTGGTATTTTGTTCCCCTTCAGAGAAAACCCAGACTCCTGTGTGGGCCTGCTTGACCTGGCCCCTGGCCTGCTTTGACTTCACCTCCCAGCCTTCTCACCATGGCAGCCCTTTGCTGCCTCAGGACCTTTGCATCTGCTGTTCCTCCTGCCTGCACCTTCTTCCTCACTCTTGGCCTGTGTGGCTTCTCCATCCTTAAGTAGGGCCAGCCTTCTCAGACCACATCGCCCACAACAGAGGTCCCCAGGAATGCCTGGCTGTTTCCCGCACAGCCTGACCTCAGCGTATGTTTAAATAATTCATTTGTCCTGTATCTCTCTTGCTCCAACACAGTCTCTACCAGAATAAAGACTGATTATCTGTCTGGCTGATGGCCCAGTGCCCAGCACACAGTCAGCCCATAGGAAGATTTTGCTGAGTGAACAAATAGAAGGCTTTCTATTAATAAGGCCATAGTAAAGTCCTGCTCTTCTCGTTCTTGACCCACAGGATGGTATGTTGTTTTAAAACAATATTTGCAGGGCGCCTGGGTGGCTCAGCTGGTTAAGCAACTGCCTTCGGCTCAGGTCATGATCCTGGAGTCCCAGGATCGAGTCCCACATAGGGCTCTATGCTCAGCAGGGAGTCTGTTTCTCCCTCTGACCTGTGCCCTCTCATGTTCTCCCTCATTCTCTCGTTCTCAAATAAATAAATAAATAAATCTTCAAAAAAAAAATATTTGACGATACTGTGATCTCATTAGTTTTGTGTGATTGAATTAAACCATTTGTATTCTGGGGGAGACCCCATTGTCACCCCAGTAAACCATTTTTATGAGCCTACCTCTGAGATGTGATCATTAGAACTGAAACCAGCTGCTCTTAAGAATAGTGAGTTCTCCATCCATGGAGGCATGCAAATTTCCACATTTACTTACCCATCTGATCTTCACAATTTCCAAGAACCCTGTGGAGTCTTTAGGGTCCTGCCCTCTGACCCCCCTGCTTCTTGCCAAGCCACCTAACGCTTCTCCCTTTTCTGGGCAACCTGTTGAGCTTTTTCTCAGTAAGACAAAGTCCACCTGAGAAGGCTACGTGCTTCTGTCTGTTCACACATGGAATTTTACAGCACGAGAGTTTATCAGCCCTTAATGTATATTTAGTGACAGGCTTGGCTAATCTTTCATCTAATTACACTCATTAACATTTAAATGTATAATCATTAATATATCTGGGCATGGCGGTCTGAATATTTTATAGAGGTCTTAATTACAGTAGACTTCCAGTCTTGCCATAAAACTCGTGTGCCCCGCCAACAAAGGGGTGGTGTCAGGTAGCCTAGGGCCCTGGCCAGGCTGGTGGCAAGAACCTGTCATTGCAGGGACTTGCCAGACTGGGACTACGGGGTCCCCATCTCCGGCTGCGCCACGGAAGCAGGGGTTCAACGGTTAGAGAGGATGAAATTTGTTCTTGAGATTTCTCACCGCACTTCTGCCGCAGTCACATTCCTCCTTAGAGGGGGGGTAGTTCAGAGACAGTATAGCAAAGCTAAAAAAAAACCAAAACAAACAAACAAAAAACCAGAATTCCTGCTGCCAAACTGTTAGGGAGTCGACTAAAAAGCACCCCTTTCTTCCTCTGCCAACCTAGAAGGCCATTGCAGAGGGGCTCCCAAGAGGCAAGTGAATGAGGATCAGAATGTGTTTTGTGATTGCAAAAGCTGATCTGAGGAGGTGGCCCAGATCCGTGGCCACGTGGCTGGTTATAGACAGATGTATGCCCCCAGACTGCACAGGTGGGCACCTGCCGGGCCCCAGCCATCATCCCTCCTGGTGGCAGCTGTCTTTGTCCCTTTGAAGGTCCCTGTGGATTCTGAAGCTCATCCTCAGACACATCTCAGCCGATAAGGTTGGCAGGCTTTTAATACACCCGTGGCACAGAGAACACAGAGTCTCTGAGAGGTTCCGTGGCTTCCCAGTGGTACCCGGCTAGGGAGAGGCATGGACAGATCTGGTGTCCTGCTGTGACTGTGACTCGTGTTTTCCCAGCGGCTGCCCTGGGTCTGTGAGGTGACCCAGATAGGCGCCCCGGGGAGGACGGAGGCCTGAGGTTTGCAGGAGAGAGAGGGGAGACCTCCTGGGATGGGGCCACCAGGCTCCAGTCCTCCCACAGCCAAGGTCAGCATCCATGCCAGTCATGCCGCCCCAGGCACTGCCCACCCGGACACACTCAGGGGCAGGGACTCAGAGCCAGAGGACCTGGGCCCGATCCTGCCTCCGCCGCTTATCAGCCAAACCAATCTGCCTCAGTTTCCTTACTTGCCCGCTGGGATCGCTGATGGTAACTGCCTCACAGGATTGCTATAAGGGAGAATGTAGTGGCATCTTGTAAGGCAGAGCAATACCTGATCCCCAGAAAAACACCCAGCAAGTATTAACCACGGTTACGTTGGAATCATGGCGCCATCATAGTCCCACATGGACCTTCCTCACTCGAGCCCGATCTGGGCCACTTCATGGAAGTCTCCGCCTGAATCCTCTGCCCAGGGCCACATGGAAGGCACTGCCTTTGCCTGTCGGGATGGAGCTGGACTTCGAATCCGAGACCACCCCATGTTCATGTTCCTTCCCTGGCCCCAAGGGTGCTGCGGGATGCACGGTGAGGCGGCTGCTCCCCTTGCCCACACCCGGACCCGCCCATCTCGTGGGGTGTCCCTTGCTGGAATCAGGGCCGCCTACCCCCCAGGGGATCAGAGCTGATAGTCACCGAGCGCTCCCCCTACACTGGACACCGTTCCAAGTGTGACGAATGCGGAAAACCAGCCCGAGGAGGTAGACGCCGTTTCTAAAGCATTTTCTTAAAGTGACACGTATGTGGAGGAAAGTGCAAGTTCACCGCTCGGCCAAGTGTCACAGACTGAACACGTGTGTGTGACGGCAGCACCCAGATCCAGAAGTTGTCCATCAGCAGCTTCCTGAAAGGTCTCCCGTGGCCCTTTCCCACTGGTATCCCTCCACGGACAGCCTCTCCCTGATTTCTCACCACGCAGATTCATTTTGCCTTCTTTCCGTGCCATCCAGGGAGTCACGCCATGTACAGGCTCTCGCATCTGGCTTCCTTGGCTTGACAGTCATCATGTTGTGTGTGGCTATTGTCATCTGCTGGTTCTCAGGAGGGTGAGCTGTCCACCTCCCCGAGGGACCGTGATGGGTGTGGCCCTCCTGCCAAAGATTGGCCACGTGGTTTCCAGTCTGGAGCTTTTACAGAGGGTGCTGTTGTGAATTTTCTAGTGCAGGTCCTTGGGGAGCCCGGACGCGTGCTTGTCAGACATGCACGTTGGGAGGGGCTATTTTTAACCCTCTTGTACAGATGTGAAAAACCAGGACGATAGGATCTGCTCCAGGCCGCACCTCTAGTGAGCAGCAAAACTGGGTTTACACCCAGATAGCCTGGCTCCAGGATCCACATTCTGGAGAGGTCTACGGCCCCTCTCCTGAACGTGCCTAGGAAGAGGCTGACCATAGCCACCAACTTCCCACCTTCGTTTGACCCTGAATAGCTCTGCTGCATCTCTATTGGAGAGAAGCCAGGTGAGACCAGTTCCCAAAACACTAGCCTCCGAGGGCAGCCTCCTGGGGGTTCCAGCCTTGATGGACCATCCTGAGAGTATGACACCAAAGCCCAGAGAGGATGTGGGAGTCCCCAAGGCCACACAGCACACCGGCTTGCCTCCCTGTCTGGTGGCCATTCTGCACCACATGCCGCCTCCTCCTCCTCTCCAGGCTGTCGTCTTGCCTGAGAATGACCTCACACACCAACATGAGCTGTTTAAAAATGGTCCTCATGTGGGCCATGAGACCCACGGCCCGTGCTGCATTTCCAGAAATCTCTGCTCCCTCCCTGCTCCTGGGTCTAGGGAACGTCAGTGTTCCGGGCCCATCCCTTGGCACTATTTTTAGTGGTGATTTGGAGGAAGGAGGACATTTCCTGGACTCGCCTTTGGAGGTTGGAAAACAAAACCACCACCACCCCCGCCTCAGCCCTCCCATTTCCCTCAGCAGGAAGTGGGGGGCCTGGCTCCCTGGGCCCCGCCATCCTCTGGGCCTCCAGGTGAGCTCTGAGCGTTCCAGAGCTGAGGGATGGGTGGCAGTGATGGCAGGTCCCACCCCACCCCTGCCGCCCCCATAGCACCTCTGCAGAACTCTGCCCTTGCAGGTGTCTCCTACCCTCCTGGGGCCTGGCCTCACCCTTCCTAAGGTTTTCCCGCCAGGAGCCCTGGCCGTCTGAGCCTGAGATAGACTCTTGAGACAGATAAAGGCCATGCAACCTTCTCTCCATGACCACCCTGCCCAGGCTCCCAGACAGCATTCCAACCAATGGTCTTGAAGGCTCCACTCCAGCTCCCCAAAAGGGTGCCCATTCCCTCCCAAGACCACCCTGTCAGCTCTGAGACGGCTGTTGGGTTGTCACTCAGAATGGCAGACCCATCCAAGCACTCAGGGCTGCACCCGGAGCTTCTGCTCTCCTCGGGCCGGCCAGTGCAGTAGAATGAGGTAGAAACTCCCCACTTTCTGCGGGAGGTGAAATGCACAGAGAGGTTAAGGAACTTACCCAAAGTCACACAGCTAGTAAATAATGGAGCTGGGCTTCAAAGCCAGGTTTCTGCCCACAGAGCCTGGTCCCCACAGCCGTTGTCCCCACAGCCTGGTCTCAGCCCGTGGAGCTGCAGGGCGGCCCACATCTCTCTGGGGCTGCCCCTTCTGTAGATGGCTGCAGTGGTCCAGCACCCACATGAGGCCCACAGTCATGGTTGGGTATTATGATTACTTGCCAATATTGAAAAATAAAGAGATGTTTATAAGGCATAAAAAGTATGACAACGTAGAGTTTGGAGTTTTCTGGAAAAGTTGGAAGGTGTGGCAGTGCCGGGCCCCATTCAGTCCTGGAATGGTTGCTCCCGCTGGCCAGTATACCTTCTAGGTCTGCACCTGCACTTATGCTCTTCGCGATGGGTCCTGGCAGGGCCTTGTGTGCAGCTGCGTGCTCCGCCCTGGGAATGGTGGTCTTCTCTGGAGCCCTGAAGCTAGAGAACCCAGGAAGGAGGGGTAGCTTGAGATCTTTGCACCTTCGTCACCCTTTCCAAGCCCCCAAGTCCCATGTCCCCCCACTTTCTTCATCTGTGTGGGCCATGCCTTATCCCAGCTACTGGAAATGTGGTCAGATGGGTCACAGGCCCTGCCTCCAGGAAGCTTCTAGGCTGGTCTGGAAGGCTGGGCTGCCCTGAGCTGGCAGCCTGGTGCAGGTTCCCAAAGGGCTGAGCTGAGGTAGCGCCAGGCATCCGCACCCCAGACAGAGGTGTGGGCTGTGGGCTTTGGAAACCCAGGAAGAAGCTTCATTGAATTCTGGCAGGGAGAGAAGGCTGGGAAGCCCTCTCAGAAAGGCAGGCGTGCTTCAGTGACTGTTCTCCTCGTTACACACAGAACACGTAGTGTTAGATGATGGGGAGCTCCAAGGAGAATGGACAGAGGAGGGGGTCCAGGGACAGCGTCGCTGAGAAAGTGACGTTTGAGGAAGGACCTGGGAGGGGGTGGACCGCGTGGGCAGGAGGACGTTCAGGTGGATTCTGAGGAAGGAGGTTATCTGCATGAACCAGGAGGAGCCAGAAGCCAGGCGGCAGCAGTGGGATGAAAGTGGGAGGAAGTCAGAGAGGCATGAGGGCAGGGATGACAAACACGGGTCTCTTCTAGACCATTCTAGGGACTCTGCGCTCGCCCTTGAGAGGGCAGCCACTGGAGAGGAGCAGGACAGTCATGATCTGATTTGCATCTGAGGGGACCACGCCCTGCTGAGCTGGCAGAGCCCGAAGGGTTGTGAGACCAGTTCAGGAGGCCACTGCATGACACAGACGTGGGATGGTGGCGACAGGACCAGGGTGGTAACTGAGGAGTGGCGAGAAGTGGCCAGATTCTGGTCACGTGCTGAAGGTAGAGCTGACATGACTTGTTGAGGAATTGGGGGTGGGGCATGAGAGAAGTGGAGTTAAAGAAGATTCTGGAGTTCAGGGCCAGAGGAACTGGAAGACTGAAGTCACCATGCGTTGGGTTGGAGGAGACTGGATGGAGCAGGGGATTGGGGCCTGGTTGGGTCTCCCTCTTGGACGTGCTGAGTTGGGGTGCTATTAGACCCCCGTCGGAGGTGCGGGGAGGCTCTGGGCTCTGAGTGGGGTGCAGGGCGGAGGGTCGGGCTGGAGACAGCCCACTGGGATGGCACAGCGCAGGGCTGAAGCTAAAGCTAGGAGGCCGGACAAGCCACCAGGAAACGGTGGAAAAGAAGGACAGGTTTCTCATATCTAGAGGCCCCCTCCTCAGAGAGATCAGCAGAGACCCAGATGGAACAGCCAGAGACGTGAGAAGAAACCAGGAGGAGGGGGCTGAGAGGGCACACGAAGGCATCACCTGTGCCGATAAGAGTGTGACAGGCCTATGGGGTTCACAGCACAGAGGTTACAGTGACCTTGAGAAGAACAAGTAGGGGACAAGTCCGAGGGGTCCCAGGGAGGGTGGGAGGAGAGAAATGAGGCACAATGGTGCACAACCCTTTTTAAGAGCTTTTGCCCCAAAAGGAAAAAGAAATGGAATGAGAGCTGAAGAGTGACATGGGCTGTTTTCTGTGAAAGATGCGTGACAGAATTGCACGTTTACGTGACACTGGGGAGAATCCAGTGGAAGGCATGGGTCAGGGGCAGGGAATGTGGATAGTCAGAGCAGGCTTTTATAATAAAGGGGTGGCCTCAGTTTCTCACACCTCCTGACCTAGGTGGCCTCCTTGAGGTGAAGGAAGGCGAAGCTGTTGCCAGGCTGAAATCAGGGGAGCCCTGTGGGAGAAGCCGATCCCCTTGCTCCTAGCCCCTGGGTCTTGCCTGTGCTGGAAGCACGGTGTCAGGGGTCCGTCCCCAGCTCTGATACTCCAGTGCCCTGGGTCAGCCAAAGCTGTGGTCCACTTGAGTCTCCTTGTGTCCTGTGGGGGGTGTGACCTGAGCAACGTGAAGTGGCCACACAGAGCACGGAGCCCAACTGGAGCCCAAGGCAGTTTGGAGAGAGCCGTAGCCTTTTTGCAATTAGCCCTGAGGGCACCACGACTCATCAGGCCTGTCGGGAGGCCCTAGGGAAATCAGCCTGCTCTGTCAAACCTAGGGAAGGCAGGGGGAGGCATGCAAAGGAAAGCAGAATTATCTCTGCCCCCAGGATGCAGGAATATATTGGATGCTGCTCAGTGATGGCCATGGAGCAGGTCCCCATGGTCCCCTGGGATGTCCGCCTTTTTGTCACTCAAGAGTCAGTCGGTTGCTATTTACTGGGCACTTACTATGTGTCAGGCCCTGTCCTAATGCTGGGGACACAATGGTGAGCAAGGCAGGCCAGGTCCCTCCCCCCAAGGACTTTTTATTGCCAGTCACGGCTGGACATAAAAATCTGTAAGTAGACCCAGGAACCTTCATTTATCTTGGACCCAACGGAGGGAAGATTATGCTCTCTCACCTTGGAGTGTGCAAATAGGCATCTGTTTGCCACTGTCTCCGACGTGAATGGACTGGTTTCCCGCCAGCTGAGAGGACTGCTCTCTTTTGGTTAAAGGGAGCTGACTTTGATTCCATAAAGTGCACTGGTATTGCACAGCGTTGCCCAGACAAGGCTCACCCAGCCGTTGTCAAACATGCCAGCTCCGATCACTCATCTCTGATCAATCCCATCCAAGGCAGAGCAAATCTGGCTTTCTGTCCTGTGCCATAGCAGACATCTCCAATCAACCCAGGTTCCTACAGAGCATAGTTGATTAGTCATGTCTGCATGGTCATAGTATTGGAAATTGAGACTCTGTATTCAGATGTATCCAGACATGTACCCTTCCTACTCCGGGCAGGAGGTTGCAGAGGTCCTGCTGCCAAACTCTAGGCTGCACATGGAGAGAGAAGCTTCAGGATTGTGGAAAGATCATGGACCTGAATATCAGAGTCCTGGAGTCGAGTGCCAATGCTGCCACTCCTTGGCTGAGCTGGCCAGTTAATCCACTTCTCCTGTTGGTGAGAAGAAAAAGGAAGTTTCTGTTCATGAGACAGAGCCACCCCAGGTCAGAACCCAGGTCACATGGCCAAGGGCCTACACAGGTGTGGTTTGATCAGACACACACTTTCCCCAAGTGCCACCGGACAGGGAAGAGACCGCATCTCTTCCGTACCTGTTCTGAACTCACCTTGCTCAGCTTTCGAACAGGAAGAACAAAAGTAAACCTGGCTCGGGGCGCCTGGGTGGCTCAGTGGGTTAAGCCTCTGCCTTCGGCTCGGGTCATGATCTCAGGGTCCTGGGATGGAGCCCCGCATC
>RCUC01165399.1:0-23068 GCA_003697995.1 Taxidea taxus jeffersonii
ATGAACATAATTATAATTTTTATGACTTTATTCAAAACATTACTAGTTCTTTAATGTATCATTTTCCAGATTTATTTATTTATTTATTTATTTTTAAAGATTTTATTTATTTATCTGACAGACAGAGATCACAAGTGGGCAGAGAGGCAGGCTGAAAGAGAGGGGGAAGCAGGCTCCCCGCCAAGCAGAGAGCCCAATGCGGGGTTCGATCCCAGGACCCCGAGATCATGACCTGAGCTGAAGGCAGAGACTTAACCCACTGAGCCACCTAGGCACCCCTCATTTTCCAGATTTAAAGGAGCCTTTCTCTCCTCTCTTTAAGCTATCTATACCTTATAGCAATTTGGTAAAATCTATCTTTGCAATAAATGTTGAAACATTTATGTTTTTCTCCCTATCTGATCCCTTCAGAATTCTGAAACTCTTATTAAATATTCTTATTTTTTCATGACAATGTAAGTACTTGCATAAGTTCAAAAAGAACCTATTCTCCTTGTTATAAGACACAATTGGACAAGTCCTTGTCTTGGCTTCCAAGCCTTGAGAAACTTTCAAAAGATCCAATCTGAGATTCCTTATGAAAAGTTCTAGCAAAGCAGATTTAAAAGAGCTTATATGTTCAATCACTATTCTTGCTGCACTTATGTCAATAATCAAGCCAAGTTTATTGAAACTAGACTTAATTTTCAAACAAAGTAGCCTTACTTTGGTTATCTTTGATAGATATGGGGATGATTATGGAGAGAAAAATTGTTTTAGTAATGTGCTTTTGTGGATATCAGATATGATTGCTGATTGTCTTTGGGGTTTTGTTTTCTAGCCGTAAACTGGATGGGATCCTGAACTTTTCCAGTTTCCTCTAAAATTTGGCTAGAACCCTCCAAACTAACCTTTCCAATTTTCTCCCACTCTTCGGACTTGGAATCACTATGAAACTAAAACTGCCCTTTTCCCGAAGCCATGCAGGCTAAAGCTGGATGACTCGATGTAAACTTCAGGGAAATCAGCGCAACAGCTCATGTGTGGACAATTTTCATGCCTGTGGCTATGTGGCTACTCAGAAGGCTCACCAGAGACATTCACACTGCAAACCAGGAAAATCTGTCCGATTGCCACTGCCCGCCCTCACTCCCATCCGAAGATGCTTAGAAACTGACATCTAGAAAAATCTTCACTGGCTGCTGAATGTTCAAACATGGAAACTGAATTTATAATTTTCCTCAAACTATTAACCTTCATTTTTCTTTTTTTAAATGATTTTTTTAAAAAAAGGTTTTATTTATTTATTTGACAGACAGAGATCACAAGTAGACAGAGAGGCAGGCAGAGAGAGAGGGGGGAAGCAGGCTCCCTGCTGAGCAGAGAGGCCAATGTGGGGCTCGATCCCAGGACCCTGAGGTCATGACCTGAGCTGAAGGCAGAGGCTTAACCCACTGAGCCACCCAGGCGCCCCCAACCTTCATTTTTCTTATGTTCCCACCGAAAAGCCTTGTTAAATCCCGATTGCTCACATTGCATCAAAGCCTGAGTTGGAAGCTTGCCTGTCAGCATGTCCTGAAAGAAAAGGTCCTCAGGTTCATCCTGTCCTGAGTGGCCACGAGGATACAGGTTTGTTAACACAGCGTGTTGTGCCTACGGAAATAACTTAAAAAAAAATTATAACCCATTTGAGTTATTTAATCGGTTAAATTGTGGCTCTTGGGAAATCTCTGCTCTGGGGAATTTCTCAATCCTTGGCTCTTGTTCTCCTTACAGTCATCATATCAACCTCTCTAGTGTGTTACATGAGGGTTTTTAATGCCCGGTGGCAGCCAATCAAATGCCAAATGGTATCCATCAGGCTCAGAGAATGAATGAAATCAACAATAACCACAAATGATGAAGACAGTGTCTGCGTAGCCCTCTGGCCTGACAGCTCAGCTTGGGGCAACACCGAACGTGTGACTCTTCCATCGGATTCCATCAGGGCTGTGAATGGAGAATAGCGCTCTACTGGTTGGTTGTGCTCTTAGCCTGCTGAGACAATGACCAAAAGGGGAGAATTGTTAAAATAAAAATTAAACAGAGACCAGCTTTGAAAATTCCCTGAGCAGACAAAACCAGTTGGGTCATACAAACAAAGCTCAATTTAGCTTATTTTTCAAGACTAACTTGACTTGGGTCATTCCTTGAGTATGCCTCTGAAACTTCTAAGCCAAACTGAAGTTATTTCCCAAAGTTGATGGGAAGTAACTATGGACCACTTCCCTAGTACGTAAGAAAATGCTGACATTATAACCAACCCCTGTGAAGAATAAACAGTCCCGGGGCACCTGGGTGGCTCAGTGGGTTAAAAGCCTCTGCCTTCGGCTCGGGTCATGGTCTCAGGGGCCTGGGATCGAGCCCCGCATCGGGCTCTCTGCTTGGCGGGGAGCCTGCTTTCTCTCTCTCTCTCTCTGCTTGTGTCTCTGCTTACTTGTGATCTCTGTTTGTCAAATAAAAAATAAATAAATAAACAGTCCCTGCTTTCTCACTATATATGCTGCTTTGTAATACTAGTCTCCAGGCCGCATTCTGTGTTTTGGTTTGAGTGTTCCTGGTTTGCACACTGCCTTTTTGGTGTGTGCACAATCAACTTTTACTAATGACTACTTTGGTGATGGATTGGTTTTAATTGTGTGTGTGGTTTTTTCTTTTGCTTTGTTCTCGGAATTTTGACAGCAGCGGTGAAAAACACTGACTTCCTCTCACATAGCTTCCAGTCCAATGAGACCCCTGAAACCTCTCCCTACATAGGCCATCACAGTTCCTAAATGCTCTCCACTACATACGACTCTTGGCTTCCAGGGATCATTGCCAGCAGACTCCAGTTACGGTGCACAAATGGGGAGAAATATCACTTTATGCCGCTATCACCCACTTAGAACCATCCCTTTGTTGGCTGAACCAGTGTCTCCTGGCAGATATTACAGAATCAGAGACAGTGAGATGAAAGGGCAGATAAGGCCAGCTCCCTTCAGAAGCTTGTGCTCAGTTCTGGGGGATCCCACAAGGGGCAGATTGGGGGAGTTTTGTGGGTTCTTTTCATTTCACTCTGTATTTGTAATTTAAAAAATGTTGAGGGATGCCTGGGTGGTTCAGTTGGTTGGGCATCCGACTCTTGATCTCAGCTCAGGTTATGATCTGAGGGTTTGTTTGAGCCCTGTGTTGGGCTCCATGCCGGTTGTGGAACCTACTTAAGGAAAAGAAATTGCTGAATTGTGGTAAAATACACAAAGTATAAAATATATCATGTTTGTCATTTTAAGTGTATGGTTCAATAGTATTAAGTACACTCACATTGTTGTGTAACCAGTCTCCAGAATTTTTTTGTCTTGTGAAACTGAACCTCTGTACACATTAAACAGCAACTTTCTATTGTCCCCTCCCCCAGCCCTGGCAACCACCATTCTACTTTCCGTTTCTCTGAATTTGACTAGATGCTCATGGAAGGGAAATCCTACAGTATTCATCCTTTGGGGACTGGCTTATTTCACTTAGCACATGTCCTCCAGGTTCACTCACGTTAGTAGCCCGCGTCAAGATTTTCCTTCCTTTTTACTGCTTACAAGATTCCATTGCGTATGTCTATACCACATTTTGTGGACACTTGGGTTACTTCCACTTTGGAGCTACTGTAAATAATGCTGCTATGGACATCGTGGGGAAGATTAGCTCTGATGGCCAGAGCCTGAGTGTTCTGGAGCTTGGCCACATTGGCCTGAGGTGGGACCCGAGAGGAGTCTGAAACGGACAAGCCCTGAGTTAGAGAGGAAGGCCTGAGGGCTCAGAGTGCCCTCTTCTGGTGTAGGCTGAGGCAGAGGGAAGGATGGTTTCCTGGGCCTGAGGAAGTGTGTTCAGGTTTGAGGGAGATGATCCAGAAGGAAGGGAAATGCCAAACTTTTATCTTCCTCCCAATATGTCCAGCCCTGGCCCTGATAGCACACTTTGTTGACCCATCTTTGGAACTCTTGTCAGACTATAACATCTTCCAAACTATAACACTGTACTAATGACTTTAGGAGAGATCTGGACTCATTCTCCCAGACCCACCACCCTCCTCTTCTGAGCCTCCATCAAGGTTCTCCCGCTACCCCCCTACCCAGCAGCAGCAGCAGCAGCAGGCAACCCCAGCCCACCTGCCGGCAGAGTATGGCCTCCCTCCTCAGCCATTGCCCAGCCCCAGTATTACTTTTGTTTGCCAGAGTCCCCTCCATCAGACTTGGTGATTCATCTGTTTCTCTGTCGTCTGCGTGAGACTGTTGTTTGGAGCCAGCCATATGCTATGTGCCCATGCTTTTCCTGGCACCAAAGAGGCAGGTGTTCAATGTGGCTTTGATGGAAGGTGGGAAAGTAGTAGTTCTAAACACTGATTCAACTGGGGGCTGCGTGATGGTGCCCAGCGTGAGTTGAGTGAGCTGGAGGTTGAGCCAAATAGAAGGCGAGTGTCTAGGGGACTTTGAAATGGCTGCCAAAGACAAGGGAATTGCTTGTTGGAACCAGGCGACCCAGGAGCAGGTTTCATGGTGTGGTGGATCAATACTGTTCTTTCTAAGGAAACAAACAGAATCGATGCCAGCTGCCCCAGGACTCTGAGCAGATCTGAAAGCCATGGGGCCCATGGATGGAGGCTTCACGATGACTTGGCAGAATCCAACCATGTGTACCTGTTTGGGAGACCAGAAGACACTTCATTGAATTTCATAATTGGAATGGTATCAGGGCCATCGGATATACAAAAATCTGGCAACAGAGGAACATACGATGGAAGGGGCAAAAGAGTCCTTTGATGTTTGGGCTGCCATTCTTGCAGCCATTCCCTATCCCTCTACCCACAGCAGACATTGCCCACTGACATCCACATTTGCTGAGCAGAGAGGCAGCCTCCAGATGTTCTCCCTGGTGTTTGAGGCAGTGACTGCCAAATGTTCACACCTGGGACTTAATGCGAAGGCTTTTCACCTCCCCTGATTTAATTCAACCTAACATCATTCCAGTAGGTCTCCTCTCTACAGCTTTCTGGAGGGCTGCTCTAGGGGCTCGGAGCCCATTTGGTTGTTGAATAACTCAGACAGTTAAATCTCCAATTCAATTAAAACACACTGTGTTCTTACTGCAGGAAAGTGTTGGGTTAGGTGTTGAGAAGGGGCTTGTTTAAGCAGTTCCAGAGTCAGCTTCCTTGTAATTCTTCCCATTGGTCCTACACTTGCCTTATGGACCACATGGAGTATGGTTCTCCCCTGGGACCTGACAGTCCTTCCACTACCTGAAAATGGTTATGCTTTCTCTAGCTCCTTCCTCCCTCCTTCATCTTGTTTTTGTTTTTTTTCTAGAGGAACTCTTCTAAGTGCTTCTAGCTGTTTCTTACAGATTTGGGTTTTCAGACCTCTCATTCTTGGGTTAGCCTCCTGGGGTCACGCCCCCAATTTGTCTACCTTCCTCTCCAATTGTGGCGCCCAGAACACACACACACAGTACAAACGAACACAGAAGGACATTTAGGTAAAATCTTGTTGGATGAAAAGGAGTTCACCACATTGACAAGGTGCATCAAAGTGTCTCTAGGCACAGCTTGTTGGGGGTGAATCATGCAGAATCTTGTGTGGACCGACTCCTGTTAATCTTCATGATTTAACGATTATCCTTAGAATTACAGAAGCTCAGAGTTCTGAAGACACTTAAAAAGGCACAATCACCCCCATCTGATGATCTAAATCCAGGCTATGTGATGCCCTATGAACGATGGAGGCCTCGAGGATCTCCTCTAGAGAAAAGGTGATTTTTGAAGGCAGGCCATTCCATTTGTTGACTCCTCTGTTCAAGAGTTCCTCCTTTTTCATTGAAACCTGCCTCCTTGTACTGTTAGTCTTTTTTCAGAATTATTGAGAGTTTCATTTGCTCAGCAATAGTCTAGGCATTGCGTGCTCATGGGTGTAGGCGTGCCTGTGGACATGCGGGCTCCAGAGGGGTGATCAGAGGGGAGAAACGAGGCAAGTAAACTCAGATTTTTGTCTCCAAGGAAGTGACACTCTTATGGGGGAAGGTGAGGGCACACACACACACACACATCCCAAGATCACCATCCCAACATGGGCTAGATACTGTGGAAGGACAGAGGAAAAGGTAGTTACTTCCAAAGAAAGGAGCAGAGAGGGCTTGTCCTTGTGTCTACACAGCAGCCAGAGTTACGTCTTTAAAAACCAAATCTGATCATGTTCCTGTCCCACTCAAATCCCTCCATGGCTTCCTATCACACTCAGAAGGGAAGCTGAGTTCCTCCCAGTGACCTATAGGACCCTGCATGGCCTGGCACCTGGATACTTCTCACGACTCACATGAACTCTTGCACTTTTCTATCTGGTTCCTCTGACCTCCTTGCTATTCCCTGAACCACCAGGTTCCCATCTTAGGGCTCTCTCACCTGTATGCATCCCCCCAGGCCTCCCTGTGGCTTGCTTCCTCACTTCATCCAATCTCTGTGTGATTGTCACTTGTGCTAAGAGACTTAAAACCCACCATGACTTGTCACTTGCTGTCCCCTTACCCTGCCTTAGTTACCAGATAACATTTATTACCACCTGAAATTATCCTTACGTTTATTTATTAATTGGCAGTCTCCTAGTGGAATGGAAGCTTTAGGAAGACCTGGGTGTTATCCGTTCTGTCCCTGCAGCATCGCTAGTGTGACAGACAGGGCCTAACATGTAACAGGTACCAAATAAATATTTGAGGAGTGAATGAATAAGTCAATCTTCTGGATAACTTCTCCTAAAAGACGAGCAGCAGTTGACATTAACATCCAGTGTACTTGATTATAGTTTCCAGAAACAAGTTCAATCTCTTTGAAAATGAGCCCAAATCAATTCTCATTTGAAACAGGGCAGTGGGTCGTACTTGTCATGATTTCTCAAAGATTTTGATGGTGGCTCTGAGATCTGCAAATTCTTTCATCTCTCTGGGAGATTTCCCACGTAGGCCCAGGGACCTAGACACACCGCATGCACAGAGAATTCACGTCTAGCATGAGGGTTACATTCTCAAATCAGCAGAGAAAGCTAAAAGGGACATATCACTGGAAGTTCCCTTGAATATCCTCAGCATTGCAACAAATCACTGATCTTCATTTGTGCTCCCCAGGCATTGGTTGGTCCGCATTGGGAGCCCTACGGTATGCAGAATACGGATCTCTGAACACCCAGATCATTCCTAGTCCGCTAGATGCTTTCCCTAGAGGTGGTGTTTGGGAGCTGACGCTAGGGAGGGCTGGAGCCAGACTGTCTCATTTTCACCCTGGCTCTATCACTTACCTACTTGCTATATGATTATTGGCAACTCGCTCAACCCATCTATGCATTAGTTTCTTCATCAATGAAATGGGTGAGTAATAGCTATGCCTGCCTTGTACGGTTATACTGAGGACAGGTTTAACCACACATGTAAGGTCCTTAGACCAGCACCTGGCACACAGTAAGTATTTCAGTTAATATCCGCAATTATATTTTATCTCCCTTCTCATGTTCCAACTGGAACTATGGACTCAGTGAATAGAAAGGCAGGCAGAATGTGCTAGACTCTTTGAATTGTAATTGCTTGCTCATTTTCTCCTGGTCTCTTTTTTCCTCTCTTTCCCCAAATGCCACTAGTTGAATTTGTATGGTATCACCTTGCTATGTGCTGTGTAGGGGCTTTCCTTCTGTTGGGATTCTATCCGTTCTTATATTGATTATCATATGATTTCTAGTTTGGACACCTTCACAAAGACTAGCGAAGGACGTGGAACGTCTTGCCCTCCTTGCCTCTGTGACCCGTACATTCTGGATTTTCCACCACCAGTGGGTTTCGTCTTTCCGTGCTGTTCTCCTTCAAACACGGCCATTGAGTCCTTTTGGCTCCTTTTAGCTTTTCCTGGAGAACTGGCTCCTTCTCTAGCTTCAGCTTTTTTGGACACTATTTTTACAGATTCATGTTCTTTCCTTTCTTTTAGCACTGAGAAAGTAAAAAAAGTCAGGAAGAAAGGCAACACTGCAGAAAATTCATGAAAAACAGTCAGCCAGTTTTTTTTTTTTTTTTTAATGTGAAGAACAGAAGAGAGAGAGGAGGCCTGAGGAGTTGGCATGAGGAAAAAGAAGCATTTGCTGTTATAGACAGCCGGAGCTGCTGTCCTACCCAATGTGATGAATTCCCAGTGGCCAGGGCTGCGGGAGACAAGCAGGGCTCCTGGGAGCAGCCCGCCTGGGATGGGAGCTGACTGTGACGGCGTGTAAGCAAGATCTGGCCACATCTGTTCAGTTCAGTTATTATGGGTATTGGTTTTCTTTCTAAGCCCCGAGACCGAATTCCTTGTTTCTGAGAGTGAGACTAGTGAGGGAAGAGCTTAGTAAGATCGGGATAATATTATTAGGATCATCCTTTGACCCAATCCTTGTTCATTCATTCATTCAACAAATATTTACTGAGCACTTCTGTGCCAGACACAGTATAAAACATTAAGGATAATAAGGAGAAGTAGAACAGTTTCTCCTCTTAAGTCACTTGTGTCTAGTGAGGAGAAGCGTGAACAGGTAAGGCTCATATAGCGACGAAAGGTCAGGGTACCCTGCTAGGAGCCCCCCCCGAAGCAGTCCCCTGCCGGTGATCCCTAAAAGTACCAGGAGAGGGGTGAGCAGCTGAGACAGGAGGAAAGGGAGCTGGGCCGGGGCGTTATGTGAGAAGGTTATTGCTGTGGACAATGGGGCTCAGTCCCTTTGAGATTTCTCAGAGCTAGTATATAGAGGTTGTCTCAGGGTCATCCCATCGGAGGGCAAGAATCTGAGGTATTGGCCCCATAACTCCCCCCTTCTGGCTTGCCTTGCCCTCTCTGGGGGAGCACATGCTTGGCCATAGGCACCAGAAAACCACCATGACTGTGTAGGAAATGATGGTGCCAAGAGGACATAAGCAGGCACTGACCAGGTCTGTTAGCTGCGCTTAGAGAAACAAGCACACGCAACTACCGAAGCCCCAAAGAGGGGCTCCCAGATCAACTGGATTGGGCCCGAGAAGTCTTCCTGGAAGAGGAGACAGTTGAGCGGTGTCATAAGGGCTGTGTAGCTCTGGAGCTGTTTGGCAATGGCACAAGCAGAGTCCCCGAGGCAGGACTACATTAAAGATGTCGGAATGAGAGTTCTGGCTAAAGTTAAAACAACTCCTGGGGTGCCTGGGTGGCTCAGTGGGTTACGCCTCTGCCTTCGGCTCAGGTCTTGATCCCAGGGTCCTGGGATCGAGCCCTGCACGGGCTCTCTGCTCAGCAGCGGGGAGCCTGCTTCCTCCTCCCTCTCTGCCTGCCTCTCTGCCTACTTATGATCTCTGTCTGTCAAACAAATAAATAAAATCTTTAAAACAAATAAACAAACAAACAAAAACAACTCCTACTTATCACCCTACCCATGGGGTTTGGGGAAGTTGAGAGCGAGGCAAGAACTGAGATGACTGACATCCTCACAGTGCTGTCCTCTCCAGAACTGGGGAACGAGAGAGAGAAGAGCGAGCAGTGAGCTTGTGTTTGCTTTTTGCAAAGAAAGCCCGAGGACTTTCTGGGTTTGCCCTAAACCTACACCAGGTTTCTATCTCCTTGGAGTTAGGTGCTTCCTCAGAACCTCCTTCCATCCCACAGACCTGCCCAGCCCCCAGATGCTTGCTGCCCCCCCACCTTCATCTGCACCACCTCCCACTTAGACCAAGGATGTGGCAATCGGCTGCCCAGAATTGCTCTCCCCACCTTCGGCTTGCCCTGAGCAGAGTTCAGGTTGCACATTTCCCGACATTCAGAGAGACCTATTAATATTTAGCATGTTACATTTCCAAAGCACTTTGCTAACATGAATTGATCTTTCCAGCACCCCCTTGTGAGACAGCTCAGTACTGCTAGCTCTACCAGGGACAGGAGGCTTGGGGAGGATCAGCTACTCAGGCTAGGGCCATGATTGGGGTGAGTGATGGATCCAGATCAGAACCAAAGATCAATGACACCAGTTGTCTCAGCCACCAGACAGAACTCCAGAGTGGCCCCAACCCTGCCCCCCCCCCCCCCGCCCGCCCTGCCTGGGATGTCTCGGAACAAACCCAGCCTTCTGAAGGTTTAAATAGAATGGATTTGTCACCCTTAAGAGCGGATTGCTTACAAATCAGCTACTGCTTATGGAGCCCTTATGATGTGTCAAAAGCTGGGTATGGATCATTTAGTTCCCACAACCCCTGTTCACCTTCTGTGATGTCACTACTGTTATCATCACTGTACGCGTCAAAAAACTGACGTAAAGGAGGATTAAGTGACTTGCTTGAACTTGCTAGTTGTTGCTGGAGCTACTATTTAAAACCAGGCTATTCTGTTTCAGAGCCCTTTAACTGTGACAAACCAGCTTGAGGTTGGGTAAGAGGGACCTGGTTAAGCAGAATTACTCTTTGAGAAGTTCTGCTTACTCCCAGGCAATCCATCATATGCTTTGCAAGATGCTTTGCGGAGGTAAAGGAACTGGGGGTGGGAGGCTGTCAGCTACAGTGTTCTCGAGGAATGAGAGTGTAAACTTAAGTCGTTGGTTACTTGATTTCCTCTGGTTTCACCCTTGGCTTTCTAGTCCCAGCCTAAAAGGACAGAGAGACCAGTTCATGCAATAAATGAATGTGGGCCCCTTGGCTCATGCGTCGTGCTTAGTTAAGGCACTCATTCCGGTGGGGTACAGTCATGCTTAGGTGGGGAGCATTATGACCAAGGACTATGAGAGTTCACAGGGAGGAGGAGCAGAAGTGACTTGTTGGTCCAGAGCAGTTCTGGGGAGGTGGTGTCGGTTGGATCCTGAGGGAGATGGAGAAAGGAGAGAATGGGCACTTGATGCTCAGGGCGCCACATGTGCAAAGGAAAGGGGATGCGAATAACATGGATATTTGGAGAGTAACAAGAAGTTCTGTGTGCCCTGAGTTGACCTTCTTGACTTGAGTGGGCCAGTTTCAGGTCCTGTTACCCTAGGAGGACTAGATTATGAACTCTAGGATATCCCTGAGAGTAAAACTGTTTATGACAGGTCTAGCCAAATTCTTGCTATTCTGCTGAGTAGAAAAGATGTGTTTAACAAATACTCATCAGGTTCCTACTCTAGGTAAGGCAATGTGTTGGGTATTGTTGACAAGGAATCACAACTTTCTGAGTGATATGGGGCCATGGAAAATAGTTTGGGACTAGGAAGGAAACTAAAGAAGGAAGACTGTGCCTCTACCACTCTCTTAAGAGAGAAATAATTAGCTAAAATTAAGGTGTTCCCTACTCACTTCTGTCCCCTATGGGCACAACCTGGTGTAATGCTCATGCCCCCTCTCCTTGTTTAGCCCAAACCATTCCCATCTGTCTTACGACTTAATCTTCATGATTAACCAATGAGGTAGGTGGCTTTGGTGGGTCTCCATTTAACAGATGAGGAAACTGAGGCTTGGTGAATCATCTAAGGTTCTATGTTGTCCAATGGTAGAAACTCTAAGTAACAAAATTTACTAGACCATTCCTCAGTTATAGCTCTGAGTAGTCAAGTTGTTCTCAGATCAGGATGAACATACCATCACCAGGCCCTTCCCTCCACATGGGCACTGTGGCATCAGATAACTTAGCCATATAGACCTAAAGGTTAAGGGGCAGATAGGCTCTGGGGTCTGGAGTCCATACTGTGTGTCAGAGTTCTCTGTTCTGCTTTTCCTCATGAATTAAATGGGAGCTGACTTTTGGTACCCTGCCCTCCTATTGTCCTAAAAAGTCTTATCTTTGCTCCAGCTGATGCCTAATGCCCATACCTTTACTGCTGCTAGTCACGAGGGAAGGATCTGAGGACCCAAAAGTCCAATAACATTAGGATCCTTATGTGGTTATTGGCTGAAAGTCACAAAAGGGGAGAATTCTCAAGTTGGGGTAGCAGTCAGGGCCCACACTTCCAAGGGGTTAGGTTGATTTAGTCCCTCTGTCCTGAGAACATTTCCTCCTACATCTTCCATACTGTACAGGTAATTATAGTATTATATTGGGAGGATATTGAAACTCAGGAAGATTGTAAAATGTCCCTGCACAGAGGCTTTGTTTTTGTTTTTGTTTTTTACATATGCTTTGTTCAAACCGTCCATTTTGAAGCTAGGCTAGAGATGACCATGCCCTACTCACTGAGCAGACAGGCTATGTGGAATCTCTGAGTCTGAGATCAGATATCCTACTAGTTATCCGAGGACTTGCAAAGGGTCATGCCATGCTGCTGAAACAAGAGACCTGGCAGCAGGAACACTGTCTGAGAGGCTGTGTAATTTAGTGGTTGAGAGCTCAGACTCCAGAGGGTGATTGCCTGGGTTTAAACCTCAGGTTTGTCCCCTATCAGCTGCATAGCTTTGGGCCTCAGCTTCCTCCAGTGCAAGGCTATGGTGCTGTTACCCAGAGTGAGATGGAAGAGGAAAGAAGCCTCAGGTCATTTCAATGCCACAGTAAAGAATCCCAGGACAGCAAAACGAAAGCAAAGCAGAGCAAAGTTTTATTGAAGTCCACATCAAGGGAGGAGCGGGCCAATCAAGACAGACAAAGGCCCAGGAAACTCCAGGGTGTGGGCTTATATTAATATTTTCTTTTGGGTGGATCCTAGGGTCGCAACCTCTGAGCGACAGGCCTGGATTCCATAATAATTAGCCAACAACCTGTGTCCTTTTCCAAGATGTATTCAAAATACCTGCAGGGAGTAGGAAACCTCAACATTATTTCTATTCTAGGGACAGAGATTAAGTAAGAACAAGGTGGAGGTGGGACTTTCTGCACCAGTGCAAGAAGCAGGACAGAATTAACTCTTCCTCTCCTGGGATACTGCATTGGCAAACTGACTGCTGAGGGGGGGGCACTGGGCTGGGCTGGTCCCTCCGTGGTGCGTGGCTGGACGTCAGGAAGTCAGGAGTCTAAGGTCCATCCTCCTGTTGCTCATGCCTAGCTTCCGGCCTACCTGTAGCAATAGACAGCACCTCAGAGGGTTAATGTGAGGGCTGCCTCAGATCAGACGGGTGAAGGGCTTAGCATGCCTCCTGGCACAGAGCAGGCACTTGTTAAGTGCTATTCTTTCCTAAAGGGAGGGTCCTTTTGTTCTCTCCCTGGTTTCCTTCTCTTCCTAGTCCTTGACCCCCTCCCTAGTTTGCATTTCTGAAGCCAGCTGCTCCAGCGTTCTTTCTGGTCAGGGGATGCAAAGATAAAATAGCTTGTCCAGGGGCATACCTTTTTTCTGTATTGTTTATAGCATCATCTTAAACCAATACACCACAGCTCATTTTAATCCACAAACTAAGGACCCTTTAAACCAGCCATTCCTTATTTATTCTGTTTATAAAAAAAAAAAATGAAGGTCCTTTGGTTTCATGTTCCTTTATTGTATTTTGTAAGGCACTGAGCACATATTGGATACTATGTAAATGTGACATACTCTAACAATAGTAACCGAGACAGATGAGAAACTCAAGGAAGCAAAGTCACCATTTTGAAGTTAGCGTTTTATTGATGGGCTGAGTGATTTGGGAGAGACAATGTGGCTCCAAGGCTAAAGAGCCCACAGGGATTCAGAGGGCAAAGGTCTGACTCTGAGTCACAGCAGCAGCTCTGGAGATCCCAGGCCGGCGGTGGCTTCCTTTCTCTTGACCCCAAATTCTCCCCAGGAATACTGGGCTCAATGCCCTAAAATCCTCTCCCAGGGATGTTAAGCCGGGGATGCCGTATGTGGTTGCACAGATGGTACCCAGCACAGGGGTGTCCCCCGAGGGAGTAATTGGAGGTTGAAATGTAGTCTCTGCTCCGTTCATCAATCTGGGCACCCTGCTGTATCCACCCAGAGGAAGAAGCACCTTTTTTTTTTTTTTTAATTTGCACAAAGGTACTGTGTGGGCTATTAGAGGCCCTATACAAAGCAATGTGACCTTGACATGGTGCAGGGCTTAGCATGTAGAATGAATGAAATTGTTGAACACAGTTATTGAACACCTACTATGTGCCAGCCACTATTCTAGGGGTTGAGGATATGTAGGTAAATATGAACAACCTCTGTCCCTGGGTCCTCTCTTGTCTTCACCAGCCCGTTGTCGCTTACCTTCGATCTATCAGCAAGTCCTGTAGACTCAATCTGCAAAATACCTGTCAAATCCACGCACTTTGTTTCATGGCCAGCACTTGGTTTCATTATTTCGTACCTAGACTATAGCCACAATGTGCTCCCACTTCTACTGTGGTCTTCCAAACAAAACCAAGAGTGATCAGATCAAAATGTAAATCGATAACATCACTTCCTTGTTTAAACCCTTTGGTGGCTATAATTTAATCCAGGGGCCTTCCTGTGGCCTCAGGGCTATGTACACCTAATTCTAGTTAGCCCTTCTTCTTTCTTTAAAAAGATTTTATTTATTTATTTGACAGACAGAGATCACAAGTAGGCAGAGAGGCAGGCAGAGAGAGAGAGGAGGGAAGCAGGCTCCCTGCTGAGCAGAGAGCCCTTGGCTCCATCCCAGGACCCTGAGAGCATGACCTGAGCCGAAGTCAGAGGCTTAACCCACTGAGCCACCCAGGCACCCCTAGTTATCTCTTCTTGTCAACTGGATCACTAAACCAACATTCTGCCTGAATTCGTCAGGGTTCTCCAGAGAAAAAGGAACCAACAGGATGTCTATCAATCTATCTCTATCTCTGTATGTTTCTCCTATTTGTGTATGTGTGTGTTTATGAGAGTTATACACTTTTTTATATTGTAAGGACTTGGTTCATGTGATTGCAGAGGCTGAGAAGACTCAGTCTCTTGCCCTCTGCAAGCTGGAGACCCTGGAAAGCCAATGGTATAATTCTAGTCTGAATCTGAAGGCCTGAGAACCAGGGGATCCAATGGTGTGAATCCTAGTCCAAGGACAGGAGAAGATCAATAGACCAATGTCTCAGCTCAACAGATAGGCAAAAAGGGAATGAATCCTCCCTTCCCCTGATTTTTGGTTTATTCAGGGATTCAGCAGATGTGATGATGCCTAACCATACCCGAGAGGGGAGTAATCTACCGTAAGGGCGTACTTAGCCAGAGCGGTTTCATCTCAGTTGAACAGTGGTTTTGTTATTTCTGCAGTAAAACTTAAACTGACCCTGCCTCCCACCCCCTCAGGGGAACTTACTTAGAATTAAGTCCCGGAAACCAGTAAAATATGGTCCACCAGTCCCTGATAACAGAGCCCAGATACAAGGGCAGGTCAGGTCAGGTGCAGATAACAGAGCCCGAATGCAAGGGCGGGTCAGGTCAGGTGGAGATAACAGAGCCCGAATACAAGGATGAGTCAGGCCAGGTGGAGACATGCAATCACTATCTCCCTAAAGAATGTGGGCTCCGCCTTTTTGGCGCCAATTCTGACCATGGTGATAGGCTAGTTCAAATAGCTACTTTAGGGTAAATTGTAATTCAATTGGCCACCCATGTGTGACCTAGCATGACTATGCAACTTTCTCTGTGTGTTATAATCTCATTGGCCACCTGTGTGTGGCCAGGCTCAACCACATGGCCTTTGCTTTATAAAAGTTAGTCTGTGAGGCTGGGAGGGGTCGCCCTGTCCGTAAGAGGCGGCCCCGACTGGTCGGTTTGATTCTTGATGCTTGGCGCTAAATAAAGCTTTGCTTGACCTTCGCTTTGTATCAGTCTCACTCCTTTGATCACGAACCCTAACACTACTTTATTGAGTCTACCAATTCAAATGCTCATCTCTACCAGAAACATCCTTGATGACACACCCAGAAATAATGTTTAATCTAGGCACCCCGTGGCACAGTCAGGTTGACACAATTAATCATCATATCAAGCCCACAAAACTGATGATTCTGTCCTTCAAACAGCCTGGCTTTATTTTGTATAGTCTGATCCCTTCTGCTGGAATGCTTTTCCCCTTGACTATCTCCTTCTCAACCCTCTGGTGCTCAGTGCAATGTTCATCTCCTCAGGCAGGACGTCCTGGACCATCTTGTCAAAGCAGTGTTGTATTCTCTGTCCACCAACACTCATTGCCAGGATACTCCGTCACAAAGCAGCCCAGTTCAATTTGTAGGTATGGAGGTCTTCATTTATTTTGTGTCTTATCTGCTAGATGGTAAGCTCCCTCACAGTAAGGACCATGCTTTTTTGTTCTCCACTGTATATCCTTCAGCATCTTGCTAGTCTCTAGTGCATAGTAAAAATAACAATAAATACATGCTAAATGAAGTTGTTACAAGGAATTCATCTAATAGGGGAGTCATCACCACACTACAACGTAGAGATGCATGAGATGATAAAGACAGTTATATGCTGGCAAAATGACTCTCCAAAGAACCCCCCCAAAGGTCATGATTTGTCATTTGCTTATTTCCATGGTGGTTTAAATACTCCCATCACAGAGGATTTCAAGCTACCAATGGCTTAGAAACTGACTTGTAAAATTCCTTAGTATTTAACAGTTGGCTCTTCAAACCTGGTGTGATCTGGGTCTAGCATGTCACTGGAAAAGAGGCTGGCATGGGTGCAAATGATTACCTGATAAAGAGGCAGTAGTTTATCTTAGGCAAGCTCAGTAAAGGCTTCCTGGTGGAGGTGACACCTGATCTGTGTTGTTAAGGATGATTATGTTGGCTCAGGCCCTATGCTTCCAAACTGGCGAATGCGGCCCTGCCCCCAGTAGCCCACATTCAACCGTCCTGACTCCCTTCTGCTTGCCTGGGAGTTAGCTGACTCAACCCAATCCTCAGAAAATCCTTCCATGTGGCTGGTGTTATGCTGGGTTTGTTTTTGGTCCAACAGAGGAGAATTAGACAAGGTAAAAATTAGTAAAGGGAGAAAGGGAAGGGTTTTCCAAACAGAGGGACAGCTTTTGCAAAGGTGAGAGAGCAAGTGCAATCCAGCAGTCTAGTAAATCTAGATGTATGTGGGAGGGAGTGGGAGGATATTAGCTCCTGACAGGTTTTGTTTGATAGACCAGGAGCATATGCTAATTTCCACCCTGGGCTGGAGCAGGTGGCAGAGGGGAAGGGAAAGGGACTGTTTGCTTTTCCTGCATAATTCTTATCACAGCTGGTAATTCTGGGTTTTGGTAATTGTGGTTTTTATTATCCTTGGTTTTGTTTTCTGGTATGTGATCATTTGATTTCTATCTGTCTCTTTCAAGAGAATGTAAACTCCAGAAGGGCAGGGACTGTCTTGCTGACTAGTATTTTCTCAGCACCCACCCCAATGTCTAGTGTGCCTTAGACAATAAAAAACATTCTTGTTAAGTGAGTCAGTCACCTGGGGAACTTTTAAAATTTGCTTATGCTCATCTACCCTAAATTAAGATCTGTTATAAATCTTCCTTCTCTGAATCTCCCAGCCACAATATGGGATGGCAATGGTGGAGGAGTAGTGGGGCTAGCATTCTTGTTTTGTAAAAGCTACATAAGGGATTCACCTCCATACCTCTTCCCAAATCCAATCACGTGAATCCTTTAAAGGAGATTACCAAAAGTGTGGCATGATTAAATTTGCCATTTACACAAGTGGGCCAGATGGCAGTAGGGAGGACTACACAGAGGTGCTGAGGTGCTGAGACCACTAAGGAAGCCAATGCAAGAAATGATGCTGGTCTGAGTTAAATCACTGGCAGTGGATGTGAAGAGAGAACAGATTCAAGAGATGCTTGGGAGACAGTCTCTGTGAGATTCAGTGACCATTTGAGTATGGGTGGAAGAGGAATCTCATGGGAGAGGAAGAATCTAGGTTGGGGGCTGGAGTGACTATTAGTGAATGGGGAGGGGCAGGGGTTGTTCCCTTGTCAAACTGCTATATTTGAGATGCCTGTGGGATATGGATGAGGAGGAGTCCTAGGACTATGAAGTTGCAAATACAAATGTAGCACTCAGCCCTCCCCCGGTGCCCCCAACATTCATTCCATTGCCAAGATCTCTGGAGAAAGCTAATAGTTAAGAGATGGGTTAGAAAAATAATTCTTGAAGGAGACTGAGAAGGACGGCCTGAGAAGGAAAATGCAGGTAGTAACAGAGAAAGTAAGGGATAAAAAAAGTCCAACAGTCTCAATGGTGCCTAAAGATTAAACTGGAAGACCTGAAAATTCCTCCCATTAGTTTGACAATGAGGATTTGATTGGCAACAAGGCCACTTTCTGGGAGGGCAGAATCTGCAGGGCACACAGGAAGAAGTGGAGACGAGTTAGACTTTTTTTTTTTTTTTCTTAAATTTGACAGACAGAGATCACAAGTAGGCAGAGAGGCAGGCAGAGAGAGGGGGAAGCAGGCTCCCTGCTGAGCAGAGAGCCCGATGTGGGGCTCGATCCCAGGACCCTGGGATCATGACCTGAGCTGAAGGCAGAGGCTTTAACCCACTGAGCCACCCAGGCGCCCCTAGACTGCTTTTTTCAGAAAACCTGGCTGTGAAAGGAAAAGGACGGATGTTGTGACTGAGCCGGGCGTGAGGAGGCCAGAGCACGTTTATAGCCGAGAGGAAGCAGGAAGGGTTGGCAGACAGGAGCGCAAACGCCTTCCCTTCCTCGCCGTTTTTGCCAGCCCTCCCCCCACGTGACCGGGAAGCAGCACACGTAGCCCCGGCCTGGAGGGACTACAGTCCCCAGAAGGCCCCGCGGCGCGAGGCCGGGGCGGAGTCGAGGCCTGGCGCGCGCCCCAGCGGCGCCAGCGGAAGAGCACGGGCTTCTAGGAGGCGGCGGAAGCAGAGAGCGACGGCGCCCCCGGTAACGAGCATCCCTCCCTCCATCCGCACCCCCAGTTGGGGCTGGTCGCTTCCACTTCTCCCCATACACTTTGGACTAGACTTCCTTTCCTTTTTTTTTACCGGTACTTTTTACCCCTCACGTGATGCGAGGGGCGGGTCCCCGCCTGGGGCAGAGGTTACTGGGAAGCTGCCGCCCTTCGACCCCTGCGGGCCCTGGGTTGCGGGGTTCCTCCGAGCCCCTTTTGCTGTTCTAAGAGTGCGTGCACGCTCTGGGCCCTCTTCCCAAGTACTCTCTGCGGAGAGGACATTTCTTCCCCGGGTTTCAACAGGTATTGAGCGGGTCCTTGGCGGACTCCCCTCTCCCCGCCTTTCCTCCCCGCGCTCCCCCTCCCAGCCCCGGAGTATGGGGCTGTAGGCCACCGAGGCCGCCCCGAGAAGAGCCCCGGGCGGCTGGCGATTTCCGGGCTGCGAGCCTTTCCAGTGAGTCCGCTCGGCTGGCTGGGAGCCCCGGGCTATAGGCTGTAGGTTGGGCGTGAGCTGTCTGTCCGGGAGGATGTACTTCCTGGTTGTCTTGGGCGGCCCTCGGAAAACCCCAAGTCCGATTATTAAAAGTTTTCTTTATCAATGAAGACGCCTGTCAGAGTTGAGAAAGGGAAGAAGGATAGGATTTGGAGTCTAATGCCCTAGGAGTCTTCGGTCTGCCACTTGCTGGGCTTGTCATCTTTTGTAGCCCATTTACCGCAGCCTTGGTTTCTGTATCTGAAAAATGGGAACGATAGTCTTCGGCCTGCCTGTTTCCCGCTGTTTGGGGGGTCCGACAGAAGAGATATATGTGAGAAAGCATGTATCAGACGTAGCCTCGCTATCCTTTCTTCATTGTAGGGCAGTTGTATTTTAAAACCACATTTACGTCTTTATGAACTCGATTATAAATATGATCACACTCTTTGTGAAGATCAAATGAGTTAATAGGTGGAAGTGGGTTTAAAAAGGAATACACGCCATACAAACATTCTTAAGCTATGTTCCTGTTGAAGAGGTGACATTAAGGCCCTAGCACCTGTGGAGTCATTTTTTTTTTTTCCTTAAGATTTTGTTTATTTATTTAACAGAGAGAGACACAGCCAGAGAGGGAGCACAAGAAGGGGAAGTGGGAGAGGGAGAAGCAGGGTCCCCGCGGAGCAGGAAGCCTGATGGCAGGAAGCCCATCCCAGGACTCTGGGATCATGACCTGAGCTGAAGGCAGATGCTTAAGGACTGAGCCACCCAGGCGCCCCTGTGGAGTCAGTTTTAAACTTCATTTGGATTTTAAGGTCCCCCAGAATTTGGTCACTTCCCTTCCCCCAACACACCCAACTGTCTACCCCTTTTGCTTTCTCATAACCTTCCTTCATTACACAAGTACAGATATCTCAGCACTTAATGTTCCTCATTTGTGGTGCTGACCTGTTTCCAGCTGGTCTTGTGTTTTCTTCCCCCGCTTTTCAGATACTACTGGTCCTAAATCTAGCTCTATTGCTAACACAATCCCACTAACCTTGTGACCATACTAGCTGAAATACTGGAGTTACCTTCACCTATCCTAGGTATACGTGCTAGAACCTTGTTTCCTCATAGGTAGGATTCAGAATATAAATAGTCCCTATCCCAGTCTTCTGGCAATTAAGATCTGAGACTCTAAGCAGGTGGCTTTTTGTCTTATTTTTCCCTTAGAGAGATGGGGATTTTACAATCAACTTTTTCTGGGTTTGGAGGTGTAGCAATTAGGTAATCCTATATTTACACTGAAATCATTAGTTGAAAAATACTTGAATGCGGTTCAAAAACCAGGATGGCAGTACAGTGCAATAGTTGAATGTACAAAATTGAACAAATTGAGTTCAAATCCTGGTGCTGTGACTTCTTCTTTGACTTTTGGCAAATTAGCTGACCTCTAAGCCTGTTTACTAGTCTCTAAAGTAGATATACTAACATGTACCTCACAAGGTGTCTATAAGGATTAAATGAGGTGTGAGTATAAGGACCTTAGTAGTGCCTGGAGCAATTGCTCATTATCTTATTGCTGTTGTAATTGTTGACTATGATGATGATCAAAAATGATAATTTTAGATAACGTATTTCTGGAGATTCTCTCTCCCCTCATAAAATGAGGTAGCTATGCGTAACCCCAAAAATACTGTAAGTAGAAGTACTCAGATTGCAGGGTGGGTTTTTTTTTTTTTTTATCATTTGCACCGTATATAAAGATTACATTATGCCGTTTTTTATTTTTAGAGGTTTCCAGATGCTGTTGTGAAAAGGTGGTTGTTGGGATGTGCTTTGAACTGGTGCTTTATTTGTAACCTGTAGTGAGAATGGGGTTTTCTGTCTGTACATTGTAACTTGTAGTAGAACAATTATCTATGTTTATGACTTATGTTGACTATCAACTAGGACAGAATTTTGTAGAGCATTTTTTGACCTTCCCCTCACCCCTGCCTTTTTTTTTTTTTTTTTAAGTCAGACTATTCAACTCTAAAAGTTAGCTTAGTGGTAGGTTCCAGAAGCCTTGGTGACCTTATTTTCTGAAGGTGAGAACTCTTAGTGACTCTTGGTGTATGTGCATTTGCAAGGAAGTGAGAGTTTAGAGAAACCAAGAAGAAAAGTGAAGAAAAATCTAATAGAGAAAACAGATTTGTTGGTCAAAGCAAAATCTTAAGGTTAAGAATTGAAATGTTAATTTTTAATCCTACAAATGGGTGTTGACTACAAGAAATCTGCAGGCTCAGGTACTTAGGAAATGTGTTCTTTTTTTTAAGATTTTATTTATTTATTAGTTAGAGAGAGAGAGAGAGATCGAGCACAGGCAGACAGAGAGGCAGGCAGAGGCAGAGGGAGAAGCAGGCTCCCTGCCGAGCAAGGAGCCCGATGTGGGACTCGATCCCAGGACGCTGGGATCATGACCTGAGCCAAAGGCAGCCGCCTAACCAACTGAGCCACCCAGGCGTCCCGGAAATGTGTTCTTTTCTCTCTTTGGTGTGGTATCCAGTGGCTCTGCCTTGCCAATTTCATTCTTTTATTTATTTATTTTTTAAAGATTTATTTATTTATTTGTGTGAGAGAGAATCTTAAGCAGTCTCACATACTTAGCTCAGAGCCTGACATGGGGTTCCATCTTACAACCCTGAAATCAGGACCTGAGCTGAAACCAAGAGTAAGATGCTTAACCAGCTGCCACACAGGCACCTCTTATTCTTGTTTTTTTTTTTTTTAAAGATTTTATTTATTTATTTGACAGACAGAGATCACAAGTAGGCAGAGAGGCAGGCAGAGAGGAGGAATCAGGCTCCCTGCTGAGCAGAGAGCCCGATGTGGGGCTCGATCCCAGGACCCGGGGATCACGACCTGAGCTGAAGGCAGAGGCCTCAACCCACTGAGCCACCCAGGCGCCCCGGCACCTCTTATTCTTACTTTTAGTTATGAATCAGCAAGATAACTATTTTTTCACTATAGACTTTTATACAAAGCTATGACACTAGTCACTTCCATTAAAATTTACTTTGTGTCCTATAATGTGTTATTTTCCCCTTTGTTTTAAACACTTTTGTTCATTGACTTTTTTTACTCAGAGAAGTTTTGGAAGGCAGACTCATTCTCAGCTGTAGCATCTGTTTTTAGTGTAGTATGCTAGTTAGTAATGTAGTATGCTAGTTAGTATGTAGTATGCTCAGTTAGTAATGACTGCGCTGAATAGTTCTGAATAAAAACATTTTGTTGATTGTCCTCTGTCCCTAAGGCACAATCTAGAGACACTATATGGTACTGTGGAAACAGCCTAAGCTTTGGAGTTAGTTCAAGTTTTGAAAGGCTCCACTACTTAATAGTAATTTATGACTTCGGTTTACTGTCATTCGGAGTTCATTTTCTTATCATCTTTCAAACAGGAATGGTAATACCAACCCCATATGACGGAAAAGATTAGAGATTATTTGGACTAGGCACATACTAACCAGGCTTGGCAAAAGGTAGATTATGTTACTATTATTTCTTTAAAAATTTTTATTACATTTTTCTGATAGTCATTGATTTTGATAATACATCTATATTCATTCCCTTAATGCTTCACATGATTAGTCTATTTTTGTTGTTATTGTTAGCCAAGGTTAAGGTTGTTGATTGTGACCATGGAACCTTGAAACACAGCAAAGCTAATTGGCCAGCATGTTTGAATCTATGACCCTGTCCTCATTAGCTCCATAAGCTAACTACTCACAAAATAGCTCACCAGAATGAATGATAAAACTGGTATGTTGTTGATTCGGCACTCATGC
>RCUC01165400.1:0-67418 GCA_003697995.1 Taxidea taxus jeffersonii
CTTTATCTCCCATATCACAAAATTTGGAGGAAGTGGATGGTCAAACCTCACTGTAGGCTCTAATATGTTACTAATAATAGTCCTTTTTGAGGATAGTCCAAGGTGGCAGAGGAGTAGATCTTAGTTTCAGGAATTCAGGAATTCAGCTAAATAACTATCAAATCATTCTGAACACCTGTGAACTCAACTAGAGATCTAAGAAAATAGCTGCAACTCTACAAACAGAAAAGTGACCACTTTCTGCAAGAATGACAAGACAGAAAAACTCACTTCAAAAAAGAAAATAAGAGGCAGTACTAAC
The DNA here is from genome assembly GCA_003697995.1 of Taxidea taxus jeffersonii. Classification (NCBI taxonomy): domain Eukaryota; kingdom Metazoa; phylum Chordata; class Mammalia; order Carnivora; family Mustelidae; genus Taxidea; species Taxidea taxus. Next base: position 302 of record RCUC01165400.1, read on the forward strand.
TGCCAGGGACCTAATCAGCAGGGGTAAAAGTAAGATGTTGAACTAGAGTTCAGAATAATGATTATAAAGATACTAAGTGCCGGGCTTGAAAAAAGTGTAGAGGACACTAGGGAATACCCCTTTCCAGAGAAATAAGAGAACTTAAACCTAATCAAGTTGAAATAAAAAAGGTTATTAATGAGATGCAATAAAAAATGGAGGCTCTACCTGCTAGGATAAATGAGGCAGAAGAGATCATTAGTGATATAGAAGACAAAATGTGGAGAATAAAGAACTTGAGAAAAAGAGAGATAAACAACTATTAGATCATGAGGGGAGAATTTGAGAGATAAGTGATAGTATAAAGCAAAACAATATTAGAATAATTGGGATCCTGGAAGATGGGGAAGGAGGGGGAGAAAGTATATATGAGCAAATTATAGCTGAGAACTTCCCTAATCTGGGGAAAGAAACAGACATTCAAGTCCAGGAGGCACAGAGAACAACCCCCCCCTCAAAATCAGTAAAAATAGATCAATACCCCAACATATAACACTGAAACTTGCAAATTTCAGCAACAAAGAGAAAACCCTGAAAGCAACTCAGGACAAGAAGTCCATAACCTCCAAGTGTAGAAACATTACACCGGCAGCAAACCTTTCCACAGACCAGAAAGGACTGGCATGATATATTTAGGGTGCTCAATGAGAAAATATGCAGCCAAGAATACTTTATCTAGCTAGGATGTCATTCAGAATAGAAGAAGAGATAAAAAGCTTCTAGGACAAACAAAAACTAAAAGAATTTGTGATCACAAGCCCTGCAAGAAATATTAAAAGGAATCCTTTAAGTGAAGTTAGAGCCCAAAAGTAACATAGACCAGAAAGCAACAGTGACAATATATGGAAACAGTAACTTTACAGGTAATACAATGGCATTAATTGATATTTTTCAGTAGTTACTCTGAACATAAATGGGCTAAATGCTCCAATTGAAACACACAGGGTATCAGATCAGATTAAAAAGAGCAAGACCCATCGATATGCTACCTGTAAGAGACTCATTTTAGACCCAAAGAAAACTCCGTATTTAAAGTGATGGGGTGGAAAACCATTTATTATACTAATAGACATCAGGAGAAAGCTGGGGTGGCAATCCTTATATCAGACAAATTAGATTTTAAACCAAAGACTGTAATAAGAAATGAGGAAGGACACTATATCATAATTAAAGGGTCTATCCAACAAGAAGATCTAACACTTTTAAATATCTATACCCCTAACATAGGAGCAGCCAATTATATAAGCCAATTAATAACCAAATTAAAGAAACACATTGATAATAATATGGTAATAGTAGGGGATTTCAACATCCCACTCACTGCAATGGTAAGATCATCTAAGCAGAAAATCAACAAGGAAAAAAGGGCTTTGAATGATACATTGGACCAGATGGACTTCACAAATATATTCAGAGCATTTCATCCTCAAGCTGGCAGAATATACATTCTTCTCAAGTGTGCATGGAACGTTGTCCAGAGTAGATCACATATTAGGTCAAAAATCAGGTCTCAAGCAATACCAAAAGACTGGGATCATTTCCTGCATATTATTAGAACACAGTGTTTTGAAATGGAACTGTCACAAGAGGAAATTTGGCAATAACTAAAATACATGGAAGGTAAAGAGCATCCTACTAAAGAATGAACGGGTAAACCAGGAAATTAAAGAAGAATTTTAAAAATCATGGAAACAAATGAAAATGAAAACACAACTGTTCAAAACTGTTGGGATATAGCAAAGGCAGTCCTAAGACAGAAGCAATTCAAGCCCTTCTCAAGAAACAAAAAAGATCTTAAATATACAACTTAACCTTAATCCTAAAGGATCTGGAGAAAGAATAGCAAATAAAAGCCTAAACTCAGCAGGAGAATAGAGTTAATAAAGATTAGAGCAGAAATCAACAAAATTGAAACCAGATGAACAGTAGAACAGATCAATAAAACTAGGAGCTCGTTCTTTGAAAGACTTCATAAGATTGATAAATCCCTGGCCAGACTTACCAAAAAGAAAAGAGAAAGGACCCAAATAAATGAAATCATGAATGAAAGAGCAGAGATCACAACCAGCATGGAAGAAATACAAGCAATTATAAGAACATATTATGAGCACCTATATGCCAACAAATTAGGCAATCTGGAAGAAATGGATGCATTCCTAGAGATGTAAACTGAACTGGGAAGAAATAGAAAACCTGAACAGACCCATAACCAGCAAGGAAATTGCAGCAGTAATCAATCTCCCAACAAATGAGTTGAGGGCTGGATGGCTTCCCAGAGGAATTCTACCAAACATTTAAAGAAGAATTAATACCTATACTTCTGAAGCTGTTTAAAAAAATAGAAATGGAAGGAAAACTTCCAAACTCTTTCTATGAGGCCAGCATTAGCTTGATCCCAAAACCAGATAAAGAACCCCCCCAAAAAGGAGAATTATAGACAATATATCTGATGAACATGGATGCAAAAATTCTCACCAAGATACTAGGATCAATAGGCTCCAACCATACAGTAAAAGGATTATTTACCATGATTATAATACCATGTGGGATTTACTCCTGGGCCATAAGGGTGGTTCAACATCCACAAATCAATGTGATATACTACATTAACATAAAATAAAGGACAAGAACCATATGATACTCTCAATAGATGCAGAAAAAGCATCTTACAGAATAGAGCATCCTTTCTTGATTAAAACTCCTCACAGTGTAAGGAGAGAATAGATCTCAGTATCATGAGAGCCATCTATGAAAAGCCTACAGCAAATATCATTCTCAGTGGGGAAAACTGAGAAATTTTCCCTTCAGATCAGGAACATGTCAAGGATGTCTATTATCACCACTGTTGTTCAACATAGTAATAGAAGTCCTATCCTCAGCAATCAGATGATAAAAAGAAATAAAAGGCATCTAAATTGACAAAGAAGTCAAACTCTCACTCTTCGCAGATGACATGATACTCTATGTGGAAAACCCAAAAGACTCCATCCCCAAATTGCTAGAACTCATACAGGAATTCAGTAACGTGGCAGTATATAAAATCAATGCACAAAAATCCGTTGCATTTCAATACACTAACAATGAGACAGAAAAAAAGAGAAATTAAGGAATCAATCCCATTTACAATTGCACCCAAAACCGTAAGATACCTAGGAATAAACCTAACCAAAGAGGCAAAGGATCTGTACTCAGAGAACTGCAGAAAACTCATGAAAGAAATTGAGGGAGACACAAAGAAATGGAAAAATGTTCCATGCTCATGGATTGGAAGAACAAATATTGTGAAAATGTCTATTCTTACTTAGAGTAATCTACACATTCAGTGCAATCCCTATCAAAATACCACCAACTTTTTTCACAGAACTGGAACAAATAATCCTAAAATTTGTATGGAACCAGAAAAGACCCCAAATAGCCAAAGGAATGTTGAAAAAGAAAACCAAAGCTGTTGCTATCACAGTTCCAGACTTCAGGCTCTATTACAAAACTGTGATCATCAAGACAGTATGGTACTGGCACAAAAACAGACACATAGATCAATGGAACAGAATAGAGAACCCAGAAATGGACCCTCAACTCTCTGGTCAACTGATCTTCAACAAATCAGGAAAGAATATAAGACAATCTCTTCTGAAAATGGTGTTGGGAAAATTGGACAGCCACATGCAGAAGCATGAAACTGGAACATTTTGTTACACCATACAAAAGAGACTCAAAATGGGTAAAAGACCTAAATGTGAGATAGGACTCCATCAAAATCCTAGAAGAGAACACAGGCAGCAACCTCTGTGACCTTGGCTGCAGCAACTTCTTGCTAGACACGTCTCCAAAGGCAAGGGAAACTAAGGCAAAAAATGAACTGTTGATACTTCATCAAGATAAAAAGCTTTTGCACAGCAAAGGAAATAGTCGACAGAACCAAAAGACAACCTACAGAATGGGAAAACACACATATTTGCAAATATCTTATTGGATAAAGGACTGGTATCCAAAATCTATAAAGAACTTATCAAACTCAACATTCTATGGTCAAATCCAATCAAGACATGGACAGAAGACACAAGCAGACCTTTCTTCAAGGAAGACCACAGACACATGAAAAAAGTCTCAACATCACTTGGCATCAGGGAAATACAAATCAAAACCACAATGAGATGCCACCTCATACCAGTCAGAATGACTAAAATTAGTAAGTCAGGAAACAACGGATGTTGGCAAGAATGGAAAGAAAGGGGAACCCTCTTGCACTGTTGTTAAGAGAGCAAGCTGGTGCAGCCAGTCTGGAAAACAGTAAGGAGGTTCCTCAAAAAGTTGAAAATAGAACTAACGTTTGACCCAGCAATTGCACTACTGGGTATTTACCCCAAGATACAAATGCAGTGATCCAAAGGGGCACATGCACCTTATGTTTATAGCAGCAATGTCCACAACAGCCCAGCTATGGAAGGAGCTCAGTTATCCATCAGTAGATGAATGGATAAAGAAGATGTGATATATATCTCTCACATTATGTATTCATATATATATCACATTATATATTTATATATATTATATATATCCCATATGTATTTTCACATATGTATAATGGAATACTCCTCAGCCATCAAAAAATGAAATCTTGCCATTTGCAATGACATGGATAGAAGTAGAGGGTATTATGCTAAGTGAAATAAGTCAATCAGAGAAAGAATTATTTTATGATCTCACTCATATGTGGAATTTAAGAAACAAAAGAGGATCATAGGGGAAGAGAGCGAAAAATGAAGATGAAATCAGAGAGGGAAATAAACCATAAGGGACTCTTAATCATAGGAAATAAACTGAGGGTTGCTGGAGGGGTGGGAGGTAAGGGGATGGGGCAACTGGGTGATAGACATTAAGGTGGGCACGTGATTTAACGAGCACTGGGTGTTACAGAAGACTGACGAACCACTAACCTCTACCTCAAACTAATAATACATTATATGTTAATTAATTGAATTTAAAGTAAAAAATAAATAGCCCTTTTTCTTCCTTGCTCCCTTTTTTCTACCAATGGTATCACTATTTATATTCTGGACCACTCTCTCCAATAGAAATATAATGCAGACCACATATGTAATTTAAAATTTTCTGGTAGCCACATTAAAAAACAAAAAGAGACAGATGAATTAGTTTTAATTATATATTCTACTTAACTCAGTATATACAAATTATTATCATTTCAATATGTAATCAGTATTTTAAAAATCATTGAGACATTTACATGCATTTTTTTTCTTACAAAGTCTTTGAAATCCCACGTGTCTTTCCCACTTACAGCACATGTCAATCCAGACTAGCTACATTTCCAGTGTTCCCTTGCCACATGTCACTGGGGGCCACCATATTGGATAGCATAGTTCTGGACCACTGGGGCTCAGAACCTCAGGTCTCTCTGGATCTCCTTCTTTTCACAACCTCTCCAACCTGTTGCCAAATCTTACTTTTTCTTCCTTTCCATTGTTTGTGCCACGTGCTTCTAATTCTTGGCCACAACCTCCAGCCTGGTTCAAGCATTCATCATTTTATGATTCTTCTACTTCAATGTGGCGGCAAGGCTTGGCCTTGTAGCTCTTGTCTGTTTCCCACAAAATCCTTGCTTTCCTGAAGGAAATATGCTTGAGTAGATTCAGAAAACTGGCAAATACATGAAGAACTGTATAGTGGGTCAGGTGCTATGGAGTGATCTAAGATAAGGGGGAAAGTGTTATATGGTATAGCCCCTGAAGAAAAGTAAAGCAGAGTAAAAGGATAGAGAGTGACTGATGATGGGGGTACGATCCAGTGTTACATGAGTCAGTGATGAGATGACAGCTGAGCAGAGACCTAAATAAAGTGAAGAAATGGGCCATGCAGCTCTCTGGGGGAAAGAAGATTGCAGGCAGAGAGAAGGCTGGAGTGTATGTAGGGCGTCGGAGAAACACCAAGGAGGCCAGTGAGGCTGGAGCATAAAGGGCAGGAGGAGCTGGGATGGGGTCAGAGAGGAGATCAGGAAAGCCCCAGCATGTACGGCGTGAGCCACGGCACAGGCTTTGGATGTGATTCCTAGTAGAATGGGAATCCATTAAGAGGGGTGGGGTTTGAGGATGATTTAACCTGTATTTTAAAAGAATCAGTCAGGCTTTGTGTGTAGAGACTGGATGTAGTAACAGGAAGTCGGGAAACAATACTGGGAGACCTTTACATATTCATTTGACACCTCTTAAAAACACAGTGGGGCCCTCAGATGACAGAAGTCATGGGAAGAGGGCAATTCCCTGCCTGACGGCTTAACTTGGCACTCATTTTGGGTATTCGGTATGCTTTTCCGGAGACAGAGTTGATGCGTAGTCTAACTGATTTTCTTCCTACACTTGAACCAAGAAAATAAGGTGGGTCCTGATAGAAAAAGCTCCTTCCAAAGTTGGGGGCTCCGTGCATCTTGCTGAGATGCGTTGTTCTTGATGTTATGCTGTCTGCTGAGCGTAATGACCAAAGGAGATGGCCGTACTGTGGCATTATTATGATGGGAATTTTTAGGCCAGAAAAAGGTAAATTCTAGGCAAAATATGAAGCTGGTATCCATTACTCTTCCAGCTTTCCCTCCCCTTTTTCTGGGTGGGGGGTCCCCCTCCTCCAGACCTCCCCCAGGCACCCAGTGTCCGTATTTATGTCCCAGGGCTCCCTTCTGCATACCCATTCTGGCCTGCCCTCTGAGCCATATCTGCACCTTCGGCCAAGTCTTTCCTCAACAGCACTTATCTGTCCCATGTCTCAGTCCTTCAGGGGCTCGCTGGTTGAAAGGAGCTTTCTGAGAAGCTGCTCCAGGGGATGAACATTAATAGCTGGTCCTGTGTTAACCTCCCAAGAACAGCGATCTGGAGACTGAGGCCACTGGCGACTCACCTGAAGAAGTGAACAAAATGGAGATTTTAGGCCCTTATGGCAGGGTCCCTGGGGGGAGGTCTTTTTAATTGGGAGATTATTTCTGTGTTCTACGATTGTCACTGAGTCGTTGGTCACCATCTCCCAGTGAAAGCTGACCCTGAGTCAGCTTTGGCATGAACTGTGCAGATGATAATGGCCCTTTGTTGTCTGTGCGCTGCCGGCATAAGTCACAATTCCTTCTCCACAGGAATTACGAACTTTGACCTTGTTGCCACCAAGTAAACAATGCGTACACCTTGGTCAAATTTGCCTGTAAGTACATTGCAGGAAAAAAATTTTAAACCCATCTGGGAATACGCTGTATGTTTGTCCAAACTATTCATGTGCTTTGGCCCCAGACTTTTTTTCTTGGCTTTTTTACTAAAGAGTTGGCCTTCAGGGATCTGCTCACTGCTCAGTGTGGGAACTCCCTTTTCACCTGGAAGTACAGGGTGGAGGCAGAGGGCTTTCCTACGGGCTTGAGGAATGTCTTGCCTGCTGATGTTCCTGTTGCCATGGAAACCGGTTGTACAAACACGGCTCTCACTCTGCATCTGCTGCTCCGGGCCTAGACACAAACAGGTTTGCCTGTGCAGCCTGTACAGCCATGTCCACACCCACAAGGGGCTGCCAGGGCCAGTCAGTGTGAGCAGTGGCCCGGTGCACCGGCGACACCCCTCCTCGGGTGCTGGGAGCTGGCTGGGCCGTTCTGCCCACGTCATAGTCCTCCAGCCAGCCAGCTGGGCCCAATGAGGGCGAGAGAAGAGCCAGAAGTGCCTCTTGGTCATGTGATGAAAATGAATATTTTTAGCTGAAATGTCAAAGTGGAAGGATTTTCCCAGCCACTGAAGAGTAAGAGTTCTGTCTGCGGAGGGCTAGGCCCAGCCCTTTGAATGCATTATCCTCCTCAATCCTCACAGAAGCGCTCTGAAGCAGGTCCTGTTGTTCCCCAGGGAGGCTTAGTATTCTGCTCAAGGTCACACAGTCATCTGTGTCAGAGTCCGCATTTATGTCCAGGCCTGTGTTCTTGACTTTTGCATAGACTGAAAACCTCAAACCACCTGTTGGAACCAGAATGTAGGTGGAATTACTGATTGTCGGCTAGAAAGGAAGTCATTTTTCTCTCTAATTTTGAAAAAAAAAAAAATTAAGAACAGTCATGAGAGTATTGGCAATTCCTCCCTAACAGTTTTAAGCAGTCATTTGTATACTCTTGAAGAGTAAGTCACTTATACTCATGTTCTACAACGGACAAGATACATTTAGAAAGTATATCTTGTCTCATGTGATCTTCACAATGACTTTGAGAAACGAAGATGAGATTTGAGGCTGGGACTCTGACCCATTGCCATCCTGGTCCTGCTGTCACTCCACCTGAGTTCCTAAAGAAGAATCCACTTTAGGAGCCTGGCAATGTAGGAAGAAAAGGTGTTTACAAGTTTTCAGGTTAGTGTGTGCCTGTGCGTACACACATGTGTGTGGTGTGCCTGCCTGGGCATGGATGCATGCTAAGGACTTGTTAGCGAGCTCCTGCGGGTGTGGGAGTGGGGGAGGGAGTCCAGCTGGGCATGTGGACATTTGTGTTGGGTTTTAGATAAGTACTCAGAGATATGGCTGGTCCACATTCCTGCTTTATCTGGTTCACCGCTATCTATCTGACATGTTCTTATCTATTTGGTTATTCTCTTGGCCTTCCCCTACTAGACAGTGAGCCCCTCATCTATCTTGTTCGCTGCTGTCACACTAGCGCTTAGCACAGTGCCTAGCACATAACAAGCTCTCAGTAAATATTTGTTGAATGAATTAACAAGTTTATGATACTAATACATGAATGAAATCTGAAGTATCTTAACATTGGACAGTTAGCCCATGTAGTAATGGCCCATCGATGTGGACTCTATCCAGCCCAGTTCTCTGGATAGCCCTCTGGTTCCAACTTGGGTTTAAGCTGCAAAGGAGTGAGAACACAAAGAGGTCAGATCACAAGGGAAACAAAACACCTGTCCCAGAATTCCTGCCTTTTTGTAGAGAGATGTGGAGCTTAAAGGGAGGAAGCTCACAGGAAGGCAGCAGATCATAGTGCTTGAAAGCTGAGATTTCGGAGGCAGACAGGGACTGCCTAGAGACTCAGCTCTACTGGTGACTAGTGGTGACCTCAGGCAAGTGACTTAACTCCTCCAAGCCTTAATGTGACTATAGTTTGCACGTTCTGCTTGCACTAAGATAACATATCAGGGACCAGATCTACTCACTCACCTGATACACCAAAAAACTACAGAAAACATACGTAACCATGCTTTCAGGTAGTGCACATGAGCAACACGGGACAGTGACTGCCGAGAAAGGGGAGGTAAATGAAATGAGCCCTTCGATCCCCCCAACTTAATGCCTAGACACTGTTCCCAGGCCGCAGTTCAGGGAGAGGGAAGTCAGGCAGGTCCCGCTCGTCTTCCAGAGTTGGGGACATTCAGGTGGGAGTCTAGAGCTTCCCACACACATACACTCAGAGCGGTACTGGGGCTACAGAATTAGAAGGAGAAAAAAGACAAGCTTGGGTTGTGAACGATACTAACTCCCTGGGCAAAGGTTTGTGGCTTTTTGGTTTTTTGTTTGTCTGTTTTTCTTTTTTATTAGAGAAAACAGAGACTGTGGTTTGGAATGAAATTAATTTGGTGGAGAGGTATGGTATGGTTTATGAGAAATTTTCATTTCCTGATATACAAAAGACCTTGTCTTCAGTCTTTTAGGACTTGGATTTTCCCAGCGATGAGACACTCTGTCACTGCCACATGTAAACAAGATAGTGAGGTTTGTGGAGGTGGATCACCACCTTTCCTTCCCCTGCTGTGATGGCTGAGGAGGGATGGACAGCCCACCAGAGAAGCTTCTCGGGCTGTGTGGACAACTCACTAGAAGCCAATGTTACTGTGGCACAGGGCTCTCGTTTCAGTTTTCTTTAGTTCCATATTTCCAACAGAGCGGCAGAACTAGGGAAAGATCAAAACTGGCTTGGGCTGGAAAGATCAAAACTGACTCCAGGTGCTGGAAAGGCTGAACCCCAGTGTGTGGGGAAGCTAGTTAAGAAGCCACCACAGACCGGCTGGCATCCATTAACATCGCACGGGTACATAAAGGTGGCCCACAGCCCTGGAGAAAGACCCAGAGAGACTTGAGAAAGGCACTTCATAATGACAAGAGCTGTTAAGTGTCTCGAAATTGCACTTGGAGGACCATCTCTTAGGAGAGGAAGCTTTACAACTTGCAAGTCATTTGCAGGGTTATTGGACTATCTTCAGTGATGTATCGGTTAACATGTTCATTTGACAAATAAGTACAAGTGCCTATGTGTGCCAGACTCTGCTCTAGGCGTGGGGAGAACTCCGTGCCTTTCACAGGGTTTACGTCTGAGTGGAGGGAACATACCACGTATCAGATGGTGGTCAGTAATGATGAAGAAAATAAAGCAGGGGAAAGGAGAAAATGACAAGGGGTGTGTGTGTGTGTGTGTGTGTGTGTGCGCGCTCACTGCTTTAGATATAGGGTTTTGTATAAGGAGTTGTTTGGGGTCTGTTTTATAATGAAATATCTTATGGAACCTATGGCTTTAAAAGTTTTATTCAGATTCCACTAATAGGGTTTTATGAGAATTCAGTTACAGCTGAAATTTACTTCTGGTCTAACCCTGAAAATAAAGATTATTTTCAAACAGACTCTTGGTATACACAGCATTGGAGTTGCGGGGGGAGCTGTTTCATGTATGTAAGAGAAAGGACTTGTTTTAAGAACTTTGCGTAACAGAAATGGATGTGGGCGGTTGAAAGGGTTCTTACCTGTTCATTCCTGCCTGCGCACCCGTAACCCTGCATAGACAGCCTCCCGTCCTGTGTTCCAGGCTGTGCATGTAACATACCAGCTTTCCCTGTAAGTACTGGCTTGGTATCACACTCTTGTTTTGGAGCCCTTTTTCTAGCCATTTCTGAAATAATAAAAAGTGACTCTTAAGCACTTACCACATCGTCCTTGCAATACTGTTAGGCAGTAGCTGCCATAATCCCCATTTTACAGACAAGGAAACTGAGGCTCAGAAAAGTAAAACCTGTATCCGGCCTCTCCTACAAGGATGAGTCTAATTGGCCAGCTCTGCCTGGCTCCAAGTTCTCAATCACTGATAATTCTGTCTCCCTAACCTTGTTGGGTCCAAGTTCTTGATGAATGAGTGAATGGTGAATGAATGAAAACGACTACCTTGATCCTAGTGGCTGAGGGGGTTAGACAGAGACAGACCCCGGGTGTTCCCCTACACTGGACAAGCAGGCAAGCACAGATTCAGGTCCTTGAGGACTGAAAGAACAGGAGAATTGGTCAGGTGAAAATAACTAGATAGCAGCTTACAGCCATTTAGAAGTAATTCCCGAGTTTCACATGCATGCCAGGTGATAGGCTAGCTAACCTGCTCCTCGAAGCCATAAGGTGCCTGACTCCGGCCTGGGTGGTCCACTGATCTGGAAAGCTTCTGGTGCCGAGGCCTTGGCTTCTGCTCTGCTCCTTCTCGGGTTGAAGTGACCCATTTGCCGCAGGCAGCAGGGTTGGGAGGCACTGGAAAAAAAGTTGTTGCCAGCCCTGAGTGCTGCAAAACCTGCCACAGCCTCCAGACCAGGTCAGTGATTCCAAAACCCAGGAACGAGGTTTGTGAAAAGTACAGAGCACAGTCCTACCCCAGGGGGGCTGGTACACAGCCAAGCTCAGGAGCCACAATTTGATGAGCAGGACAAAGGCCCCAAGGCTCTCTGACAATCCTGGAGTGGAGTGAGGAGGCGAAGCCCCAGGAAAGGTGCATATAGCTAGGCTCTGCGAGTAGATTTTATTCGAGTTTTGTTTACTACTTTGTGCTATCAAATAGTTGGATTTCTGTGCCCGTTTCTCAAATGTGAACCTGTGTTATCATATCGAATGTACTTTTTAAAACTACGTCTCCCTCTCTCCAGATCTAGCTTTGCCAGCTGCCTTTCCACCCCGCACCCCGACCCCAACCCTCTACTTTCCCGCTGCCACTGAGAGTCACTGTTCTCCTGATTGTTTCTCGAACTTCCTGGGTGTAAGAATGAGCTAAAGACAAAGTCTGACCCAGGGTCCTGGGAATCAGTGACTGTCATAGTGATTCTGCTGCAGGGAGGTCTAGGGAGCCACAGTCTCAGAAACGGTGAATGAGCCAATCCAAAGGGTCAGGGTGGGCTTCCTGGGAGACTCAGGAGGGTTCCCCACTGGTGAAGTGGATGGGACTCCCAGAAGATGCCCTCTGAGGGGGGTTTGGCTTACAGCTTCCTGTGATAGGACTTACTGTCATGGTCCCCCCGGCTTCTCCCACCCACCCAGTCATAAGCGAGGTATAAGGCCAGCTCTCCCACCTTTGGCTCGGGTGGGGGTGGGGCAGGGGAGGAGCTTGACCCATAACTGGCCCTAGGGAAGAAGTGTGGGGACGGGTGAGGGGGCCGAGCCAGGGAACCCCAAGGCCACACCGGTTTGGTCTGGTCAAAACGACAAGCTCAGCTGGCTGAAAGCCCAGGGCTTGAAAGGGTGGGCATGACTGGCCCTTTCAGCGTTTCTAGAAGGTCCTGGAAGCAGCTTGGAGAAGTATTTGTCTTCAGCCCAGATGGAGATTGTTATTCCCCTGCTGAGGATGGAAAGCTGAGACACACTGCGGTCTGTAGGGGCAAATACGGTACAGCGTGAGATTTACTTTCCAGAGTCCAGCGTATTTTTCCTTCCCTTTGTGAAGGAATTTCCAGTAAACCCTCCTTCAGTAATCCATGTGGGCTGTGTCCCTGCTTTACAGACAACTTGATAGATGTGAGCTCTCATGATTAAGAACTCAGCCAGCAATGCCCTTACTCACCACAGTGGCATGTGGCTGTTAACATTTGTGTCTATGCTAACCGGACAGCGTTTCCCTTTTCTCTTTTTTAAACAAACTCGACTCTGTTTTAACAAGTTAAAGAAGTTCTTAATCAGGCTTTGCATGACTAAGTTGACTGGCTCCCAGCTCCGCTGCTCAGAATTAGTTCCAAGTTGCACAGAGACCCAACTCCGCACTATCTAGACATTCAAGAAATGTAAGGGATAGAGCGGGATTGGCTTTTTCTTCACTTCAGAATACATCTGCAGCTTATTAATTCTGCAAACAAAGCTGGAGAGCTAAAGGGCCTTGAGATTCTTTCACTGTAAAGTTTCCTTTTGAGATGTGGTCCATCTGTTTTAGTGTTGGGTGGAGTCCATGGGGAGACTCTTATTTTTCCATGAAGATTCAGGATGAAGCGTGCGCAGTACTGTCCCACTGTAACGTGTTAGCATATTTATGGCGTTAGTAATGTGAAAGAAAAAGGGTTTCTTGGTTTAGTATCCCCTCCTTTAAAGGAAACTGGCTTGTGGTCCAGCTGTTCTTGTCCCATGTGTAGGAGGCCCCTCCTTTAAAGGAAACTGGCTTGTGGTCCAGCTGTTCTTGTCCCATGTGTAGGAGGCCAGGTCATCATTTCCCAGCCTTTCACAGTAATCCGTATCCAGGCAACGTCACAGGGAACAGCCCACACCAGGCTGACTGGACCCTCGGAGTCCTGTGGAGCCCAGACTTGCCCATAGGGGGCGTTTCCTCCAATTTACAGGGAAAGCTCTTAGTCATTGGAGCTGCTTGCATTTTTCTTCAACTCAACCCAGCTGTTAAAAATACTGGGGGAAGGCGGGGAGGCGGTTAAAATCTTTCCAGGCTTTCATCTAAACACAATATCTTTACTTCAGAAAAAAGAAAGTGAAATTTTCTTTAAACCATCTCTCCCACATACAAACACCAAAACATCAGAATTTTATGATGCAAAAAGTAAATCTTAAGAAATGGGACTAAGGGCTTCTAAAGAAGGAACTGAGGTTTGAATTAGAATGGGTTGCTTTTCTTTTACTCTATTCCTGGTTGCTGTCTGTTTACCACGCTCTCACAGTGTTTGGGAGGGAAAGGAAACCTACAGACAGCGGTTGAGTCAGAATGGAGGCTGTGAAACCATTTTGGTTTGGAAGGGCCAGTGGATGGGCTTCCTGTCCCAGGTGAGCCTGTTCTCTCCAGTTAGCACAAGGCACCACTCCGTACTGTCTTACACTATAGTCCACAATTCTGTTATTGGCCTAACCTTTCCCCTGACACCATATGAGTTTAAGCTTGACCCATGAGATTATAGGGCCAATATGCTTGAAGGCAGAAACCCTGCCTGGTATTCTGGATTGTCCAACATGGATGTATTTTAAGATATATTTTTCCTAAATCAAAGATCAAGGACGTTAAGAGAAGAGAAATATTTAACATGAGATGGTTTCCTAAATAGATCTATGTAGAAAATATCACATGTATGAGTCTAGCTACAGACTTTAATAGCTGAGAAGGGTCTGAGAAATTATTTACTTTAAGCCACTCATTTGCAGATGGCAAAGTGGGCTCAGAGTTGGGCAACATAGCCAAGGCTTGAAGGAAGTTGGGACATCGACTTAGCGCAAGAACAAATTGTCTAACCCAGAACTTCTCAACCTAGGGTGATTTTGCCCACTGGGGCCCGGTGGGCAAGGTGTAGACATGACCATGTGTTGATGCCAAGGATGCTGCTGAATGTCTTTCAAAGCCCAGGGCATCTCCCCAAAACAAAGAATTGTCCAGTTCAAACTGTCTGTAGTGCCATGGTTGATAAATGCTTGTCCACCCCCAGGCCAGCCCTCAATACTACTGAAAGGTTTTGACCCAGGATGCTATACTTTGTTTTCTCCTAAGAACTATTTATTCAGAAGAAGCAAATCTGTATGTGTCCCAGTGTACAATGTTATTATCTTAATCGTATAGTTATGAATCCTGGAACCATGAGGAATAAAATCCAGTGTGTTTCCATGTCTTTCAAGGCGAGTACCTCATTTAGACATTTAATACCGGATGACCTTTGAAACTGTAGTTTCCCCATTTCATCCTGAAAACTCAATTAGCCAACTTCATGGCTCATTATGCTATTTTTAAAACTTGGGAAGAAATGCTCATCAGGCTCATATCATGTGGGGCTGAGGGAGACGTGGACGAGATTTTGCCAGGGACTCTCGCTCTGTGTGGGAGGTGTGCCTCTTCATCTGGTGGCGATGGAGTCATGTGTAGACTCTTGTCCTCAATATGTTAGGGGAATTAAAATCTAAGTGAGGAGAAAACATACCCAGTTTTTAAAAATCTAACAAACTTAGCATATCTACTCATCTGAGAAACTACTGTATAAAGGTTCCATCAATTGTTTATTTGGACTGTGAGATCTAACTCTTGAATTGACCTAAAAGGGCTGAAATGTTCACTCTTCACCCTCTGGAGGCAGAACCTGTCCTTTCCATTGCCAGTAATGGATGCTACTTGGGATATGAGAAGAGATGAGAAACCATCACGATTGTTGGCCATCTTATGTGAAGTTCTGTCCAAGAACGTGCGTTCTTCCAAGAAACCAAGTGTAGCGCTTCATGCCATTGGGTAGATTAGGTGAAACAAGGTACCATAGTAATTTTCTGGTCTTGTGCAATATAATATGCCTGTTCGTAGAAAGTAAAGTCACTTATTCATATTGTCGAGTCTGTGGATATATGTGGTTGAGTGACTGATCCCAGATCTACAGTCTAGTTCCATTTCTGTGGTCTGGGCAGAGCAGGAGAATACAGATAGACATCAATTCAAAATAGACATTCACACATTAACATCAGTTTTCACCCTTGATTTTTTTTTTTATGATTAACACTGTTTTTTTTTTTAAATTAACATATAATATATTATTTGTCCCAGGGGTACAGGTCTGTGAATCATCAGGCTTACACATTTCACAGCACTCACCATAGCACGTAGCCTCCCCAATGTCCATCACCCAGCAACCTATCCCTCCCACCCCCACCCCCCAGCAACCCTCAGTGTGTTTCATGAGATTAAGAGTCTCTTATGGTTTGTCTCCCTCCCGATCCCATCTTGTTTCATTTTTTCCCCTTCCTGCCCACCATGATCGCCCCCCTGCCCTGCCTCTCAAATTCCTCATATCCAAGAGATCATATGATAATTGTCTTTCTCTAGTTGACTTATTTTGCTTAGCATAATACCCTCTAGTTCCATCCACATCATTGCAAATGGCAAGATTTCGGGGGTTTTGATGGCTGCATGGTATTCCATTGTGTATATATACCACATCTTTATCCATTCATCTGTTGTTCACTCCTGATTTTTAAAGAAACTGTGAACATGTGAAAATGAAAGGAATATTTCACTACAGATATACTCTCCTGATTATTACTTTTGCCCAAAAGCCCAGAGTTACATTTTATGCTCAACTATGGTTTCTTTATCCTGGGTTTTTTTTTTTTTTTTAATAATTTTTTTTTTAATTTATTTATTTGACAGAGAGAGAGGGAGAGAGAGCAAGCAAGCACAGACAGACAGAGTGGCAGGCAGAGGCAGAGGGAGAAGCAGGCTCCCTGTCGAGCAAGGAGCCCGATGTGGGACTCGATCCCAGGACGCTGGGATCATGACCTGAGCCGAAGGCAGCCGCTTAACCAACTGAGCCACCCAGGCGTTCCTATCCTGGGTTTTTTGATATAGAGTCTCTTCCATCATTTTGAGGGTTTGATGCTTAGTTTGCTATTTTTATGCTAATGATCATGCTATCATATCTGCCATTTATTGGTATCAGTCAGTGCAAATGTAGGCAGGGTATAAGTAAATAATATTTTTAAATTCTCCCTGTTTCTCTTTTCCTTTTTTGGTGTCCATACTGAAAGCACATCTCTGGGCTCTCTTTGCTTTTTCATTGCCTTTCACAAAGGGAACGTCTTCAGTTCACCCAATCTCATACCATGTTGTCCATTACAAACCCCCAATGTGCAGACTATATTCTGCAGGTCACATTTTTATATTCACTAACTCTCAGGGGTTGTGTGTTCAGTAAATTTTTTTGACCATGGGCCCTAACTACAAAAATGTTTGGGGTGTTCATTCTTAATGTATACAGACTTATTTATTCTTTCCTTCACTCAGTAAATATGTATAAATAAATGAACTCTGTTCCAAGCAGAGGGGTAAGAGCACTGAATAGAAAAAGCAATAATCTGCACCTTTAGGGGCCTGACTGTGGTGAGCAGGGACATGCGTGCCTCTGTACCATTAGGTTATGTGCACTGACGGGGAGCTGGGTAAGGGCTTGAGGTTGAACATAACCTCTCCGGATCCAAGAACAGGGAGAAGGACACAATCTGGCTTCTGAATCCTGCTCCATAATATACAGGTTAGTAAGTTGGCCTCATCAGTAAACTAGCAACCTATTTACATTAGCAGAAGGTCTCTCTGGGGAGCAGGGCAGGGAGGGAGGGGCATTTTTACAGTGGGGAATGCTTGATGGGTCTTTTTACATTTACATTGCAAGAGGAATGCTTGGATTTTGTCCTACTTTCCTCTCTCCTTGGACCCTGAGGGGTGCTGTTCGTTCTGTCACCCATTCATGGGTCATCTCATTCATGACTTGAAATTTTTTTAAGATTTTGTTTATTTATTTGTTAGAGCGTGAGAGTGAGCACAGGCAGACAGAGAGGTAGGCAGAGGCAGAGGGAGAAGCAGGCTCCCTGCCGAGCAAGGAGCCCAATGCGGGACTCGATCCCAGGACGCTGGGATCATGACCTGAGCTGAAGGCAGCCGCTTAACCAACTGAGCCACCCAGGCGTCCCATGACTTGAAATTTCATAGGCACCACAGTTAGACTCTTGAAATGACTACTTCTTCTGGAAAAAGTGATGTTTTCTTCTGGAAAAGTGATGTTTATTGCCAAAATTCCCAAAATTCATTTCATGATGAGTAATTTTTAACACTAACAGATGAATTTGAAGGGAATGGGGAGGTCCGCTGGGTCAGCGGAAGTGTGCCTCTCCCTTAGGTTCCCGTGCACTCTCTCGTTTCTCCTGCAGGTTAATTGGCACAGCTACCGTCGCCCTGAAGGACCTGATCGGTGACCAGAGCAGATCGCTGCCGTACAAACTCATCCCCCTACTGAACGAAAAGGGGCAAGATATTGGGGTGAGCACTTTCTCTTTTGTTGAATGGCTTTGAAGTGAGATAAGAAGCAAAAAGTTCATTAAGAGGAGTGAAATCATAATCAGCTCACTACACACACACACACACACACACACACACACACACACACGCACCCCTGTGGTTTTTGAGATAACAGGTCCACTTGCAAATGATATGGCCTCATCCTGTCCTTGGAATCAGAGCTGGTAGATTAGATAAATTTGATTTTCTTTGATAGAAAAAAATGGTGTGGAGTGAGTGGACCCTCTCTTGGTATAGGTCTGTGCATATCCCCTTGGGTGTTTACATTGTGTGGTGAGCATAGCTCTGTGGCTCAGACATGCTCTGAAACATTCTGTAAAAGGTATTTCATTAATATTACCTTGGAACATCAAGTTGTGAATATCCTGGTGTTTATCACTGATCGGCAGCTCACTATTTTCTGACCACAGCTTCTCTAAGTAACTACATACTGATATTGTCTGATGGGAACCCAGAATTCTCTTTCTGGAGGGCACTTAAATAAATGGACTCAGAGCTCATAGCTCTCAGATTTCTTTTGATTGCTAACAGCGCTCGTGAAGCTACCATGCTTGCTCCATTGACCTCTAACTCCTTTACCTTCCAATCAACTTATTTTGCTTGGGAGCCTGGACAAAGGAGGAAAATTTTGTACTAAAACAGGTCATCCCCATAGGCCAGAATACAGTTAGGCTTCTCAAAGCCCTATTTGGAATGTCGATGTGTTCGTCTAGGCTCCAAAACTTATTGGTTTGCTGGGAATCTGCATTCTAATCCCAAAACATAAACTCGGGGATGTCCTCTTTCATTTATTTTTCCAAAACCCAGCTGACAGAAATGGTACTTAGGAAGGACCGTCCAAGTCAGCGATGTTTCTGGCTGGTTTTGTTTTTGTTTTTGTTTTTAAGCACAGCAGCAAGTACACATAGAACTGGGGCACTTCTGGGAATCCTGAAGTTATCTGGAAAGCACTGATCCAGAGGTTGAGCCATCCATGTCCTCTGCTAAGTTTTGAAAGTTTGATACTAAAGTTTAGCAACTGAGCTCCTCAGTGCTCCTTGCATTCTGCCTTCAGCTTATGGCGTGGGGCTTTGGCAGAGATAGCCATGGGATGCTGCTCATAGGATTCTTTTTTCGCCATGAAACTCTTGCTGGGGGCTTCATTTATTGTCTCCCGGATCTGTAGTTCCAGCAATGTGCTGATCCTCGAGGGAATATTCATGGATGAACAGACAGATGGGAAATAGGTAATGTGGCATGTGTGCATTTGCACTCGCGCATGCGTGCACATACTAGATTTTATCAGGTGTAGCAGGAGTGGCAGGTAGAAGTAGGGGATGCCCATTTAAATTTGAATTTCCGATACACTGATTTTTCAGTATGACTACGTTCTAAATATTACCTCTGTATTTTTTTTTTTAAGATTTTATTTATTTATTTGTTAGAGAGAGAGCGAGAGCACAGGCAGACAGAGAGGCAGGCAGAGGCAGAGGGAGGAGCAGGCTCCCTGCCGAGCAAGGAGCCCGATGTGGGACTTGATCCCAGGACGCTGGGATCATGACCTGAGCCGAAGGCAGCTGCTTAAACAACTGAGCCACCCAGGCATCCCATTACCTCTGTATTTTAACCGGTGACTTGGGTGTGCGCACACCCATGCGCCCTTCTTATTTGCAAAGGATTGCATTTATTCTGCAATTTGTCCTTCCTCATTTTTGCAGTTAAAATTAATTTCTTTTGTGAAATTATCATAACAATAGATAGTAGTTGTGGGCTTGGGTTAGCATCCTTATGTTGACGCCCCCTAGGAAGTTTTTTTGAAATTTTATAGGTTCATGAAATACATAAGTATAGGAAACTCTGCCCTGAGGTAACGCCCTATGTGACAAATTTGTCACAGATTTTAAAAATGGAAACAAATGTATTTCCTATAAGGAACTAGCATGTTTCTTCCTTTCTGAAAATGAAAGTTACATAACGTTTTCTGTTCTTCTGCCTTGTTCCTAGCCATCTTGGAGTCACATTTTACACAAGATGTAATGATCTTGGTTTGTGTATTTGTTTTCTCTATGATCAGACTTGCTTCCCTTTTTTATCCTGTTTTATGAATCACATTGTTATAATTTTTATTAGTCACTCAAGTTATTTTTAGAGAAGAGAAAAATGAAAATAAATTTCAGCGGTGAATAAAGAAGTCAAGGTGCGCACAGCTAACTGAACCATGTAAAATGAGCCTCTTTGACTGGAGGCCGTCTCAAGGCTAGGATGGAGGCCAATCACAAGGTCATGCTTGCTTGTCACAACTTTGCTCAAGTTTGTGAGGTTGCCCTTTAGCAATGGTACACTTGGCAACCTGTAACAGGTAACTCCTTTCCCAGGCTTTCCTGCCCACCTGGCTCACAAGAGGGAGGATGGAAACAATGGAGCGTGTGTGATCTTTCTCCCCTAGTCTTCTCACTTTCCCAATCCCCCTGCTCACTCCCTCTAGAACTTTTTACTCCTGCTGACTTGGTTTGCATTGAGTCTTACCCTGCACTCATTCTCTCTGCAATGAATTATTTCCACCTAGGCTACCATTGACTTGGTGATTGGCTATGACCCACCTTCCACTCCACATCCAAATGACCCCAGTGGGACCAGTGTGTCAGTTACAGAAGGTAAGCTGACCCTTTGGAAGCCCAGCCTGCGCCGGGGATGATCTGTTCAAGACATACAAGGAGTCTCCAAGAATCTTCAAGAGAGTCTTCGTCATTCATTATACTGTCTGTAGCGCCCTGCCCACCTGGACAGGGCCCTACAAGGCAGGGGGAGCTGGCCCCAAACTGGGACATTACAGTTGTTTGTGAGATGCCCTTCAGGGAAAAGAAGGGTGAGACAGCCCCTTACTAACCAGCCTCAGTGTGAGCTTGTCCAACACACAGGCTCCAGAGGAAGATCCCAAGCAAGGCTTTGCTTTGCATTTGTAGCTTCTGCCCATGGCTGGAATGTCCCTGATTGATAAGCTACAGGAACGGCCTCTAGTCTGTTCGTGTCTCTTTACATCCTAAATGTGTGGTGCGCAGGCTGTGCTCTCCGTTGCCAGACTCATGGCCAGTGCCCTTGGATTGGAGCCTCTTTCTCTCCCTCGGCCTTGACTCTGCCCCAGCCCCCGAACAGCTCCTTGTTTCCCTCAGCATGATGCACCTCCTGCTCCCTGTTCTCTGGCAGGAATTATTGGCCATGCAGGGCACCGGGGCTGCTCTGGATGGGGTCGGGGCTGCTGGCTCTGGGGAGAGCTTTGGGCCTCAGGTGGAGGAAAGTCTATGAGACAGGCCTTTCAGGCAGCCAAGTTTGACCTCCTGTTGGTTTCTCAAGGTTATGTGATGCTAAGAGTGTCTCTGTCCCATCCTCTTCCCTGAGATGCCTCACCGAATACCCGTGTTTCCCTGGCTCTGGCATGTGCCCCAGCAAAGAGGGGCTCCCGTTCCTGCCACACTTACCTGCTGCCCAGAAGTTCTTCCTGGGAGCACACCTTGGCACTTGTTCCTAACAGCCTTGGCTTCTCAGGGCCGGTCTCTTCATTTCTCTTGGTTCTGAACTCAGCTCTCCGCAGCCCAAGTGGCTTCCTTGGCCCCTCCAGAGCCTCCTCTCCACCTGCCTGATCCCAGCCACTGTCCCTGCTCACCCACACCCCGTAGGTGGCCCGTTATTGAGGTTCTGGCTCACTTCTTGACCAAGTACTTGTAAGGGTTTAACGTGGGTCATCTGGCACCTTCTCCCGTGGGGACGGTCGGAACTGTCCCCAGCACGCCGGCAGCCTCACTCCCGGTAGCACCGTGGGCGCACTGCGTGCTGCTCAGACACTCTCAGCCCTAGGAGAATAGCCATGGTCCTTTTGCTGCCATGGGTGTCGTGACAAGTAAAACCCAGGGGCAACAGTCCAGTCCAGCATAGCACACCGTCAGGGGCTGAAGTGACTGGTCCTACCCGTTTCTTTCTCACCCCTTCTTCAAAGCCTGCTGTCACTGGGATTTAACATCAGCCTGCTCGGAAGGGTCCTTTCTGGCCCGCAAAATGCAGCCCCAGGTGGCAGGATATCTGGAATTGCCTCTGAATTGGGAGGATCAGGGTACCTTTTCTCACACTGACATTTTTTTTTTTTTTAAGATTTATTTATTTGACAGAGATCACAAGTAGGCCGAGAGGCAGGCAGAGAGAGAAGGCGGGGTAAGCAGGCTCCCCGAGCAGAGAGCCCGATGTGGGGCTCAATCCCAGGACCCTGAGATCACGACCTGAGCCGAAGGCAGAGGCTTAACCCACTGAGCCACCCAGGCGCCCCACACTGACATTTTTTTCTAGCCAGACCCTGTTTATTGGTTTTCTAGAGCTGTGGTAATGGATCCCCATCCACTGGCTGACTTCAACAATAGAAACTGATTCCCTCCCAGTTCTGGAGGCTAGAAATCAAGATTTTGACTGGGTTGGTTCCTTTTGGGGACCCGAGGGAAATTTTGTTCTAGGCCTCTGTCCTCGCTTCTGGTGATTGCTGGTAATCCTTTGTGTTCCTAGGCTCCTAGACTGACCACTCCAGTCTCTGCCTCAGTCTTCCCAGGGTGTGCGGGTGTGTCCAAATTTCTTCCCTCTTGTCAGGACCCCAGTCATTGGATTAGGCCACCTTCATCCAGTGTGATCTCAGTCTTAGCTTGATTACATCCTCAAAGGCCGTATTTCCAGATAAGGTCACATCCTGCCGTTAGAGATGGGCGTGGCTTCTGGGAGGGTGCTCTTACCACAGTATACTGGTTGATAAAAGACAGTATCATTGTGTTCATTTCATTTCAAGAGCTAAAACATTAAATGAGCCCTTTGTTTACTGCTCCAGCCAGAGCTCTGGGGAAGAAATAATGCTGTGGATCATTCAAGTAAAAGAAGTAAACTCCTAGTTTACAGTAAACTGGTGCCACACCATTTCTTAATATTTGGGAAATAAAGTGGTTGCTGGGTTTCTCGACATATCGCCAAATGCTGCAGTGAGGGGTGATAATGCTTTGGGGTAAAGCTCCTCCCCTCCAGGCATATTCAGTCCAGGTTTAGAGAAAATACTTTTTTTTTTTTTTAAACCCTGAAAGTGTAACTAACATAAGATCAAGGGCTTGGGGGCCAGACTGGCTTAGGTTGGATTCTGTCTGTATCTGTTGTTAATTTGCCATGTAACCTTGGGCAAGTCACTTAGCCTCTCTGAATCTCAACTTTCTTTACAGTAAAGTGGAGATGATAGTGGCACTTAGATCAGAAAGTTGTTGCAAGAGTTAAATGAGATAAGGCATATAAAGTATTCAGCTCAGTGCCTACTATACAGTAAGTCCTACCTTAATGGTAGCTATTGTTATTATTATCGTTATTATTACTGTTTTTGCAAAAACAATTCCAGGTGACGTGTAGTCATGAGCTCAGTTGGGTGGCACAGTTTGTATGAACATTCAAATTATTTCCTCTAAATATCAGATCTATTGGAAAAGAATGATCTGGCTTGGCTCAAAGTCACATTGGGATGACTTAATGCTTATTTTTAAATATCTTGGGGAAAAAAAAAAAAAGGAAAAGGTTGTGTCCTATTGAACCAGAGAGACTTTGAGAATAAACAACTTATCAAGATATTTGAGAGTGTAGGGGGAGGTCCCCTCTCCTGAGATGGACCAAAGTCAGGCCAAGCTCAGAAAGCATATGATTTCCCTGGAGCAAAAGGAAAAATGGGAAAAAGCGGGAGGGGGGTGGTTTTGGGGGGAGGAAGGAAATGTTCTTAGAAATGAGAAGAGTGCCAACTCTGAACATTTAAACCCAAGAAAATCCTTGCCATCTAGGCTCCCTTTGCTTGAGGCTCCCGTTCGTCCCCTCTGGGACTGTGTCAGCAGCACTAATGGTCCAGCGGTGTTCATGGACTAGGAGTTCACCCATTTTCTTCCGAAGCTCACTCTCAGCAGGCTCTGCGATGGCAGTTAGCCAGGGTCTTTCCCAGAAGTTCTCTAGAATCCCTGATACTGCTGGATGGAGACAGGAAATAAACCAGAACCTGGGCTCCTTTGATTTGGATTTGAAACAAAGAGTTTTAACAGGGGTGGGCCAGGAAACGAGCTGTGTCTGCAGGTCAATTTCATTTTTAAGTGTGAGATGACAAAATGAAATTTTGTGATTTTGAAAAATGAACAGGGTTCTTTGATCTGGAAGTGCTATCTTTGCTCCATTAGATGACGGTTCACCAAAGCTGGGTCAAGGGTGACATTCTGAATATAGGCTTTGTAGTCCAGCCTCTTCAGCATTAAGATAAAACTCTTTCAATATTCTCAGTTATTTGGATAAACCTTTTTTGTCTTAATAAGACAATTCAATTCAACTAAGCAAAGACATCTTTGGATACTCACTCTAACTCCATGCTAGGGAAGACACTAGGGAAAAAACCCAAAAAACCAGTAACTTACAATCTTGAGGGAAGATAAGACCAACAAATACGTGGCAGAGAAATAACAGCAAGACAGCCACACCTGTTGCTATCACGTACTTTAATAACCTAAACAGAACATCTGGCTCGGAATTTTTTTTTCCCTACCTTTCAACTGACTCTTAAAAACTACCTTTCTATGTTATGAGTCTGCTTCTCATTTATACAAATCTTTACAAATTTTTTAAAAAATTTGAACTTGTTGATCTTTCTGAGTACAAAAGCAATACCTGCTTATAAAAATTAAACATTACAGAAATATAAAACACAGAATGTGCAGATCTTCTGCAGTCCCGTCCTCCAGAGATAACCACTGTTCATGATTACCAGTACCCATTTTAAAGATTACCATCCACACAGTGGGTCCTGCATAGAAGAAATCTGAACTATTAATGATAGAACACAAAAGTGAAGATATTCAGGAAAATTTACCCCTGGAAATTGAAGCAACTAATTTGACCATAGAACCCAGGAATTGGATACCTGAGGGTCTTATGTGTGTCCGTGTGTGTGAATTTGAGGGCTTTGTCTTCTTTTCTTTTTTTTTTTTTTTTTAAGATTTTATTTATTTTTTTGACAGCACAAGTAGGCAGAGAGGCAGGCAGAGATCGAGGGGGAAGCAGGCTCCCTGCTGAGCAGAGGGCCCGTGTGGGGCTCAATCCTAGGACCCTGGGATCATGACCTGAGCCAAAGGCAGAGGCTTTAACCCACTGAGCCACCCAGGCACCCCGAGGGCTATGTTTTCTTTTAGAGCAGTTTTAGGTTTAGCACAATACTGAGAGGAAGATAACAGATTTCAGATACATACCCTGCCCCCACACTACATAGCCTTCCCTGGTATCAGTGTCCCTTATCAGAATGATACATTTTTTTACAAAGGATGAACCTATGTTGACACATCATAGTCACCCAAAGTCCTAGTTTCCCTTAGAGTTCACTCTTGGTGGTGTATATTTTAGGGTTTGGACAAGTGTATAATGACCTATATCCATGATTTTAATATCATACAGAGTATTTTCAGTGCCCTAAAATCCTCTGTGCTTTGCATATTCATCCCACCACCCAACCTTTGGTGACCTCCGATCTCTTTCTTGTTCCCATAGTTTTGCCTTTTCCAGAATGTCCTTGAGTTGGAACCCTATAGTATGCAGTCTTTTCAGATTGGCTTTGAGTCAGTAGTATGCATTTAAGATTTTCCCATGTCTTTTCATGATTAGGTAGCTCACTTTTAAGCACTGAATAATATTCTCTTGTCTGGATGTACCACAGTTTATTTATCCATTCACCTCCTGAAGGACATCTTGGTGGCTTTCAAGTTTGGCAGTTGTAAATAAAGCTCCTATAAACATCCATGTGTGGATTTTGTGTGGAGATTGTTTCAGCCTCTTTGGCTAAATACCAAGGAGCATGATTACTGGATCACATGGGAAGAATATGCTTAGTTTTGTAAGAAGCTGCCAAATAATCTTACAAAGTGGCTGTACCATTTTGCCTTCATACCAGTAATGTATGAGTGTTCCTGTTGCTCCACAACCTCGTCAGCATTTGGCGTTGTCAGTCTTCCAGATTTTGGTCATCCTAATAGGTGTATCTCATTGTTTTAATTTGTATTTCCGTAATAACATAGTATTTTGGAGCATCTTTTCATATTCTTATCTGCCATCTGTGTATCTGTGTCTTTGGTGAGTTGTCAAGGTCTTTGGTCTACTTTTTTTCTTGCTGAGTTTTAAGAGTTCTTGGTATATTTTGTACATATAAAGGGTAATTGTCCTTTATCAGTTGTATCTTTTACAAATATTTTCTCTCAGTCTTTGGCTTTTCTTCTCATTACCTTGACATTATCTTTGGCAGACCAGGAGTTTTTAATTTTAATGAAGTCTGGCTTATCGATTATTTCTTTTGAGGATCGTGTCTTTGGTGTTATATCTAAGGGGTTTGTTTTTAAGGAATGCTTTTGTAGAGCTCTTATATCAAGAAGACAAAGATCACAGACCCTGGGAACTGGTGGCTTGACTGCACATGTGTGGTGTCAAAAATGCCTCTTTCATTGATCCACCTCCAAGACTGTTCCCATGACAGAAAGGTAGGATGACCCAGATGACAGACTTGACTTCCTGAAAACCTGTTACCTTGCCAACTTGATTCACCAGATATCAGTTAGCTTGACTGGAGTTTTCATTCCTGTAGCCAGAATGAACTGTTTTTGTTTTTGTTTTTTTGTTTTTTAAAGATTTAATTTATTTGACAGACAGAGATCACAAGTAGGCAGAGAGGCAGACAGAGAGAGAGGGAAGCAGGCTCCCTACTGAACAGAGAGCCCGATGTGGGGCTTGATCCCAGAATCCTCGGATCACGACCTGAGCCGAAGGCAGAGGCCCAACCCACTGAGCCACCCAGGCGCCCCTGGAATGAACTGTTTTTAAAAATCTCACATCTATTTTTGAAGAACCATCTGTTGCATTGTTCAACAGAAATAAAAAAAACTCATTCACAATTAGACACTGCCGCTTCAAATTTATTTCATTCCATGAACACTAAAGTCACCATGCTTAAAATTAAATTCAATCCAGTTTATAATTGAATTTAAATAAAATTCAATTCAGTTTAGAAAACATTTATTGACACCTGGGGCATAGAGAGGTGAGAGAGGCATTCTTTGCCACCAAGGAACTTGCATTTCAGTAGAAAGGTAAGATATAAGCATATAAACATGAATAAATATAGGTCAGAGCTGAATATAATAAACTCCTCACCAGAAGACTAAGCAGACTGTTAACATGGGACACAATATTTTTGGCGCCAGTGACTGGGCAAGTGTCTGTCTTCTTTAGCCACTCCTAAGAGTTGCCCTCGTGGGGAAGCTCTCACAGAATGAGTGTGAGGGCAGGGAAGGGCTAGCCTGCAGATCTGGTGACATCTGAGTGACTGATAGCTCATTCTCTTCTGCAACAGTAAGAGAGCGCGGTATCCTGAAGGAGGGAAGTTCATCCCACTGGGGAAGGGCACAGTCGGGCATGCCAGAGGCACACTTGACTGCATCCTGAGGTCCCCTAGGGGCTGCCAACTCTTCAGCACTGGGTGAACAAACAGATAGCTGTCACTGTCACTGGTGATGACACGCAGGGGCTGTTTGCAGAAGTATTGCTGTTAAACTTCTGGAGAGAAGTCAACAGTACATCTCGAGAAATGTGAAGACTTGTTTTGTTAAGTTGCTGGAGTTAGGATGGAGAGCCATTGCTAAGTGTTAACTGAAGCATCACTTAGAACCAAATGTGGATCACATAGAGGGTTACTGACTGTCAGAAAGGTGACAGGTCCGTGGTGGCTACGGTCAGAAGCTTGGTAGGGTTTGACTGAGTGCAGGGTAATTGTTGGAGAGCCAGGATAGCATTCTTGTAAGGGAATTGTGAAGACCTTGTCATGGCCCAAGGGACAGTTAAGAGGAGCAGAAAAGTAGAGCAGTAACTATAGGGGGCGCTATGGAGTCAAGGAACGTTGTTTTGTTTTGTTGGTTTTTCGCTTTTTATTGTGGGCTCTATTTCAGCACATCTGAATGATCCAGCTAAGAAAGGAAAACTGATGAGCGGTTACAGAGGGAGAAAGTGCAGAAGCAAAATCCGTGAGTAGGGAGAAGAGATGAGATCTGTGCACATACAGAAGGGTTGAACCCAGGTCAAGGGCACAGACAGTTCAGTGATTGTAGCAGGAGGGAAGGCAGACAACACATTTTCCTAAAGGAACCATATCGGAGTCGCAGCACATCCCAAGTCAGTGTCCCCAAGGAGCAGCTCCTTCACAGGCCACCTCAGGAACACTGAAAACTGTGTCCAGGATGGCTAAGTTCAGACACTTACAGGAGGAGGGCTTACTCTGATGGGATTCCTTGCTGGTGTTCTAGGAGACGAGGAGGAGGACGGAGGTGATGAAGACAGGTTGGACGGTACAGTCCGGGGCTCCGGGCCCAGGGGGGCAGGTGGGATGGCATCGGAGGCCCACCTTGCCCGGAGGCTCACAAAAGGAAGGAAGAGCCGGCGGATACTGTCCAACAAGCCTCAGGACTTCCAGGTGGGCACAGCCCATGGGCCCTCCATTTTGGTTTTACCACCATCTTGTCCAGCTTCTAGCAATTGCAGTGCTGCAGGAAAGGACCTTTGCTATGAGCCGCGGCCCAACTAGCAAAACGGGCATCAGGGAGTGAACCCAAGAAGAGCTGCTCCTCTCTTTTCTGCTTGTCATGGGTAGATGGAGTCAAGCCAGATGAGGCTCTTCAGAGAAATAAAATTGTACCCCTCCTTCTCTTCAATGGGAAGAAAGAATAGAAGCACAGTAGTGCATGCTCACAGTTCTGGGCGCTTCCTTGGCAGACAGCGGTGGAGTGCGTTAGTACATCCCAGGCTCAGGCAGACCAGGTGGGAGGCTGGGGTCAGAGCAGCTCCTCTCCCACCCTCCCCCTATCCACACCCCACCCCACCCCTGCCCCCTGCTCTCCTCTGACCCTTCCCTGACCAGCTCTGGACTGTTTCAACCCCACCACCATGCTTGCTTTCTCCAATCCAACCCTGGCTTCACCTTGGGGATGAACAGAGGGGGCCACCTCCAGACACTGAAACCCGGCCAGGGCAGGGGTGCAGGGGTACAGGCAGTCCCAGGCCGGGTTTCAGCAATCCTTACAGGCAGAGGGGCTGACTTGGCGCTGGGAAAGGATCAGTAGTGACCCCCTCTCCTGTCCTTGCAGATCCGTGTCCGAGTGATCGAGGGCCGCCAGTTAAGTGGCAACAACATCAGGCCTGTGGTCAAGGTCCATGTCTGTGGCCAGACACACCGAACGAGGATCAAGAGAGGGAACAACCCATTTTATGATGAGGTAAATGGGCGTCATACAGATTCCTGCTCAGGGGGTGTGTTCTATTTGTATGCACCTTCCTGCCTTCCACCCTCCTCTCCCCTGTCCCACGTGCGAGGGGAACTCGAGTGCCAACGTCTGGTAAAGACAAGGCAAAGTTCCAGCGTTCAACATCTTAAGAACCACTGGGTCATGAAATCACACAGCCTGGTTCTCAGAGTCGCCAGGGTCTTTCTGGTGTTTTTATAACAATCCGCTCATGTTGCCTATCCCAAGGGGTCCTTGCACCCCTAACGTTGGGGCACATGAGGTCCCCCACTTCTGCCTTTGCTCCTTCTGATCAGCAGGATGTCTCTGAGGGATGCCTAAGTCATTTCTGTGATCGCTTTGCTACTTTTAAATAAAGCACAGCCAGCATATTTTCACAATTAAGACCAGTTGATGCTGGAACCTCCTGAAAGAAAAAAAATTACCAAGGTTCAGTCACAGCTCTAAGGCAGATGTTACAGTTTTCACAGGGACAACAGTGGCTAGCTCTTGAAAGGTGTCAAAACCTACCTGGCTATAAAAATAATATATGTAAAAGGAAAGCAACTGGGAGCCAAAAGGGTTTTCTTTTCCCTCCCACGCTGAGAATGCAGTCCTCCCGCTGACCTCTTCTCCAGCACTCCTCAAAAGCGCTGAATACCTTGGTAGTCATTCAGGTACCACAGAACCCCACCATCAGGGCTGTGAGGAGAAATGAGGTTTGGGGAGGTTTCCAAGCCCAGCCTTGCTCTGCTGAGGAGACGCATTTCTGAGATTCCTCAGGCGTGAGTCCCATGTCCCGTTCTCTGAGCCCAGGCCTTCCCTACCATGGTTTCCTGTCACTGTTCCTCTTGAGTTCCCAGCCCCGGCTCCAGCTTTCATTCTATTTCCTACCTTTGTGCATCAGGACAACTGGTTTCCTCTCTCTGGTGTCCCAGTTTTTCCCCCTTTGTTCAACCTGGCCTAGCTTCACAGAAGGCCCTTCTTCTCGCTTGTCGCTTCTCCTCCTGGGATGAGCTGCAGACAACAGCACGTTGCTAGGTCGTGTCAAAGCAGACACGGGATGTGGGTGCGTGCTGGGAGTGGGGAGAGCACTTGAAGTGGATTTCGGGAGAGTCTGAGGAGGCGTTTGCTGGGGAGGAGAAGACGGGACTGCAGGAAGGACAAGCTCCTGGGCGATTTGACACCTAAGGTGTGATGCATTTATCATGTGGGAGGAATATTTACTCAGCTACATTCTGAGGAGCTTGGGGAGAATCTCCACCTTTGAATTTTCCCATCATAATGAATTTTTTTTGAGATTAGATCTCTGGGCAAAAGGGAAGAATCAAATACCTGAGACTCTAAGCAGATCAATTCAGGAATCAATAAAAGAATTTACTGGAAAAAAAAAAAATTCCGAGCTTACTACATCTTCTTCACCAAGTGATTGAACTTGTTAGCATCAGTGACGACACAAACTGATGTGTGTGTCCTGATGTGATATAAGAGAAGGATCAATATCTGCTGTGTCATCTCTTGTCACATGGCCAGTTTGAATCTAATGGCTGGGGAATACTCCATGCAAATCGAGATTATAGAGTATTCTAGAAGACAACAGGTCTTGATAGGAGAAAATGAATAGATAACAAAATAGGCAGGAGCACACTTCTGTATAGAAGGAAACTAAAGCTGGGGTGCGCAGGTGGCGCAGTAGGTTAGGTGTCCAACTCTTGGTTTCAGCTCAGGTCATGATCTCAGGGTCGTGAGATGGAGCCCTGTGACTTTGAGCTGTGCGCACAGCAGGAAGTCTGCTTGGGATCTTTTCCCCCTTCCCTCTCCCCCATCTACCCCCCACACTGTTGTCACTCTCTTTCTCCCTCTAAAATTGAAAAAGGACACTAAAGAGACACAACAACCAAATGTAGTAAGATCTTTGAGTGGATCCTAGATGTTTTTTAAAAAGCTAAAAGGAAATTTTTTCAGGAC
Source organism: Taxidea taxus jeffersonii (assembly GCA_003697995.1). NCBI lineage: Eukaryota > Metazoa > Chordata > Mammalia > Carnivora > Mustelidae > Taxidea > Taxidea taxus. Next base: position 31,694 of record RCUC01165400.1, read on the forward strand.
AATTGTAAGGAATTCAACGGAATTTTCCAGGTCATGCAAGGCCCAAGCCCCCATTTTAGTGAGACTTGAAGCATGAAATAACCTTAGATTTTTAAGTGGGTTAGCGAGCATATTTCTGGCCCCAAATGAACAATTCTATTTCATTACACGAACACTATAGTTGTTTGTTACATAACCGTTTTTCCTTTTTCCAACATGCAAAGGTGAGGTTGCCAAGAAGCTCAAAGCAGCTTAAGCTTTGGGGCCTTTTTGAGGGCCCTGCAATGTGTTCTTATGGTCAGACCTCCTTTTGGGGTTGTGTTTTGTCATTTTTTAGGAGGGTTCCCACACTGTAGTGTTAGATCACGCTAAACCTGAGCCCACCCTGGCTAATATTCAAATACTTTTCTCCTCCGCTTTGACAGTTATTTTTCTACAACATCCACATGACCCCTTCTGAACTGATGGATGAGATCATCAGCATTCGGGTAAGGGGGCTGCAGGGTGGAAAGGTCGTGCTTTCTAACCGCCAGCTAAAGCCAGTAACCTTCTCATGGCTCTTCTTCCTTCCAGGTTTATAATTCCCATTCCCTGCGGGCTGATTGTCTGATGGGGGAATTTAAGGTGGGTGCCAGCTGTCTGTTTCATTCACCTTAGATGGGCATTTTCATAATGAGGAGTCAGGTTCCTGGCCATCTATCAGGCCGTCCAACCTTGATGATATCCCAAAGTTACATGTAGGGGGTCACGTCATGGTCTCTGCTAAGGATGCAATGCCAGAAGGACATGAATGCCCCAGGGGCCAGAAACCAGTCGAGTGTCCTCTGGCCTGCATCTAGTCAGCCTCTAAATTATACCACTTACTGGGCCTTAAAGCAAGTGCCTAGAAGCTACCACATCAGGGCGCTCGCAAAGTTCCAGCCGTGGATGGAAGCCAGTGCCCTGCGACAGTGGCAAGAAGCCCGTACCCCAGCTCCACTTACCAACAGCCCCCGTCCCCTATCTACAAAGCCAATTATTGTAAATCTGGACTAGGAAAAGCAAGTGAAAACAGGAAAGAGAATCAGGGTGCTTTTCCAAGTAACTCACATTGGAATCAAAGACAAATACTCGGTGGGTGCTTCCCAGCAATTCTACATGGAATGGGCTATGTGGAAAGGAAGGGGTTCTCAGTCATTAGAAGTCCTCGAGAAGGATCTGGATCAGGCACACGTGTGTTCATACCCTGTCTGCCTCCAACTAGTCACATACCCGCTGATCCTTAGTTTCCTCTTCAAAATGAAGTCATTGTGAAGACAAAGTGGGACAGAGTATATAAAATATCTAGTACAGTGCTTGGCACATTGAAATGTCCATTCGATGGTTTTATTAACATTAGCATTAGCTGGAGGAGAAGGAAGAGGAATATGGGATAGGAAGTTGGGCCAGGTGAATTCTCATACGGTGGCCAAAGTCCAAGTTTGCTTGGGACTAAGGGATTTCACAGAATCTGAGGCTTTCTGTTCTCAGGGAAAAGTTCCAAGCAAACAGGGACACCCTGGTCATCCTACTTCCATAGTCCCTTCCAGCTCTAAGACTAGTTAGTTCATTCATTCGAAATGATTGATTGAGGGGCGTCTGTGTGTCACACATCAGGCAGGGCATTGGGGAAACAGAGAGGGTAAGATGGAAGTGTTGTTCTCAAAGAAATTGAAGTGTTGTCAAGTGTCTTATATTTAAATATAATGATGGTGTTTTTGAAGTGACTACACCGATTTTAAAATCTGTTTGAGCTATTTTAAATTATCTTTTCCCAGATTGATGTTGGATTCATCTATGACGAACCTGGTAAGTAATGTTCTTTCTCCCCATGAACTTGAAGAATCTGGGGATCAAGAAAACCTGAGGAAATCAAAAAAGGAATACATTTTTTTTTTCCTTGATTGAGGAGGGAAGGATACTTAGGAATGAATAATAGTAGCTTAATATGGATATCTTTGTTTAATGGTAATTATCCTAACATTCACAAGTAGGTAACTTCTCTGTTTTGTGATGATATTTTGACCTTAACAAAATCAAATTAATAAGGCTAATGAATAGAGCTTAGAGAGCCTTGTTTGAGTGACCCTGGGGCAGGATTGGAGCCAGGGGTGGGATAGTACAAAGCAGAGGACACTGATCTAGAGACTCATCTGACAAACTTGGTGTCATTATGATGCTTCAGAGGAAATGATTGTTTATCTTACAGCAGATGAAATCACAGACCTCTCAGCTTATCTTTAGAGTGTTCCTGTCCTTTTAATCCTTATTTTAGGTCACGCTGTCATGAGAAAATGGCTTCTTCTCAATGATCCTGAAGATTCCAGCTCGGGTGCTAAAGGTTACATGAAAGTCAGCATGTTCGTCCTGGGAACCGGAGATGAACCTCCTGTGAGCCCCTGTGTTCTCAACCTTGTACATTTCCTCCCTAAGAAAGGGGACCAAGAGTTAATATGCAAGTGGGCATCAGTAGTTGTGAAAAGCGACACAGCTTCCTATCAATAACCCCAACCTTCCAGCTCCTCCTATGTTTTGGAAGCTGTTCTTTATGACAGAGCTATTGTAGCTCACTTGGACTCCTTTCTGGTGTCCATGAGTGCATTTTTCTTTCATTCAGTAAAGATTTGTGTGTTTTCAAGACTCCTTTGCATCCTTCACCTACAGAGTATGCTTCACTTGCAGAATCAGGCATTGCTACCGAGAGGGACAGTCGTCCTTCTAGGAGGCTGGACAGCAAACTGGGAGAACAGGAAGTGCACAGAAGAAATGGGAAAAACTTTAGGAACTAGCTCTCTCTATCCTATTTAGTGTTTATAATATTACAAAAGGTCATGTTATTTTCTTGGGGTGTACCAATCGAAGAAACTTAGGAGCTTGGGTTTTGCAGACCAATTTCGAGGTCGAATCGGTGGCTGAACTGTTAAGCCTGAACCACAGGAAATCCTAATGGAAACAATTCCAGTCGATTTCATTTTATAAGCAACAGTTTGCTGCTTTTCTCTCTGTCTCATTTGTAATCATGTCTCCCCAACAGAGCGAGAAGCGAGAGCGTGATAATGACAGCGACGATGTGGAGAGTAATTTATTACTCCCTGCTGGTGTCGCCCTCCGGTGGGTGACCTTCTTGCTTAAAATCTACCGAGCAGAGGACATCCCCCAGAGTATGTATGGACTTCACCCTCCCCCTGAGGACCAATTATCTGCATGATCACATGTGTCAACGTAATAGTCCGAATAGTGATGTGTGCTGCCTGTCATACGTTTTTCTTTTCGAAGGCCTTCATGGGCTTCTCTTCTTTCATTCTGGCTCCTTGGAAGCTTCCCAGGCAGGTTGACGAGGCAGCTAGCTGGTCACTGATCCATGTTCCTTATTAAGCCTTTGGCCCATCTTGCTCGGTCTCTTCCCTCCTCGGTGTTGTACGTCTTCTCCTTATTCTGGAGGATGCTGAAGAGAGGCCAGTAGGCAGCACTTCCAACTTTCATCCCAAGGGAAAATAGGAAATTTTGGGAACAACGAGTGTTTGTGTTTGTTATTGAATTCTTAAAAATGGCTGAGCAAAGGGTCGTTGAGTGCCAATAACTAGTCATCTCTCAATATTCTGTTATGAGGTACAGAGAACAAGAGATTGGATGCATTTAAGAGAATTAGTTTCAGTGGTTTTACTCAGAGACTGGTCCAGACACTGCTGCATCGTTGCTAGGGACCCAGCATTCTTGCCCAGCCTGTCTGCTTCCTGCTGGGCCCTGGGACATGGGCCCCCTCCAACAGGCCCCAGGAGGCAGCACTCTGTCTAGGGCCCGTGGATCTCTTCAGGATTTGCCCCTTTTCCTGGGAACCCGCTCCCTCTCTTGTTTAACACCCTGTAACACTTCCCTCATCTCTCCTCAGGAGTATCTTGAATGAAGTAAATGCATTAAACCTCACATTATACGGCCTGTTCGTTGATTCTAGTTCACTTCCGAGTTTGTTAAAACAGAGAGATATGCTGTTTATAGTTGCTTAAATGCATTATTTCTGGTTATGTTATTTGTGATGATGCCAGAGTTCCTTGAATGTCTCTGAAAAAATCAGACTAGGCTTACTTCATTTTGACCTAAGCACCTAAAGAAACCAGGCTGAGTTTTTGAATCGCCTCTTACCCTATCTGGATGGACTGTTTTTATTCTAGTTTTCCCCTCAACAAGTGATTGATTTTCAATACAATAATTTACTGGTTTATTTTTCAAGAAGCTCCTGGTTTTTTGTTTTATCTTGTTTCTGCTTTGTGGGGAGAACACCTTTCTTTCTCAGCTCAGAGGACAAGATTTCTGCAGTACAGTGCTCTTAGCTCTTGCTGCTTTTGAGAACAATTCTTGTTGCAACTGTCTTCGTGTAGGAAGAAAACATTAATTTTGCTGAGTGATTTCTGTCCTTTTAAGAAAATCGAATTTAATTTCTGCTGTGTGACACGTTGCTTTCTAGTGGATGATGCCTTCTCACAGACGGTAAAGGAAATATTTGGAGGCAATGCAGATAAAAAAAACCTAGTGGACCCTTTTGTAGAAGTTTCCTTTGCTGGAAAAAAGGTTTGTATGTGATCTAAATGCAGACCCCTCTAGGAATAAATATTTAAACCACCATGCTTTCCTTGGAGTGAATTCCTGTTTATTCTTTGTTAAAGTAGCCCCCTGATGATTTGGGAAGTCTGCACAAACGTAGATTATCTGAGTCAGAACATGCAGACTTCTCGGCAGGTTTATTTTGGAGTGGGAAGTATACAGGACTCCAATGAGAACATTTGATCTTTGGCAAGAAAGAACATGAAAACTATCACTGAATTATTTGGGTTATTTGTCAGGTCCAAGCGTTGTCTTAATCTAAGGTGAGCTCCCTGCCTGACAACAATGATCTCTAGTAAATAATTGGAGGATATGGCCCTCCACTGCCCACCGCCCACTCCCTTCAGGTTTCTCACTTTTGGGGTCCCAGTGAGCTGCCGAAACCAGACAGCAAGCAGGGGAGCCCCGTCTCTGTCCGCTGGGAAGAGCCAGGGGACTCTTGATGCAGGCACTTCTGTAAACCCCACCTTTACCTACAAAGATGCTCAAAGATGGGAGAGTGGGATTCTGTAGCAGAATAGCACTGCATCACGGACAGCTGTAGGCATGAAGAAGTAGCATCTTCCGTATAGTTGAACCATTTAGTTATGAAAGCGAGGTTTGGCAAACCACACACCTGTGGACCAGGTGTCGTTTCCTAGGGGAGTTGGGGGGGGGGGGGGCGGGGGGGGGGGGGGGAGGGCTGGAGAAGCCCTCAGTTCTGGAGGGAGATGTAAATTCAGATTTTAGCCCTCTCCAGAGGCAGTTAAGACAAATTCCTCGACCTCTCAGTAACAGTTTCCTGAACTATAAATCAGGATAATAACACTCTCATAGGATTGTTGATAAGGGTTAATTAATCAGAGAAGTAATTGTTGGGAGCCTACCAAATACCAATACTGCCCCATACGCTGGGGTTAGAGAGGTTGGCAAGACAGTCATTACTTTCCTGGGGCTTCCCGCATAGCAGAAGGGACAGCAGTTAACAAGCAGACAAGTGGTTTAATGATTTCAGATAGTGCTCAGTCCTACGCAGAAAACAGAGTGGGAGGCGAGACATGATTGCTACAAAGGGTTGGAGGGGTGGGTTTTCGCTAGGTTGTCAGCTGGGACACCTTTGAGGAAGGGACATTGGAGCAGAGGCCTGGATGATGTGAGGTCTGGGGGAGGGAGGTGGGGAGGGCTTCCAGGCAGAGAGGAGGGCAAGATGTAAAGGCCCCAAGGAAAAAACACATTTGGAGTGACAGTGCAGCCGTAAGGCAACAAGCCAGGGGAATCAAAGAGATGAAGTCAGATTTGGGGTCAGGGGAGATGGGCAGGCAGGGTTTTATCAGCCAGAGTAGGGTCTGGACTTCAGTCTGAGCATGCTTGGAGAACTCAGAGACTGCTACACAGGGAGTGCCATGAACATAAGGAGGCCGGGGAGGACACATGCGTCAGACAGGAGCCAAGGGCAGGTGTCAGCTAGGACGGGGTGGGGAGGACCAGCCTCTGCACGAAGCTGGGGTGTCAGGATTTACTGGCAGATTGGGTGAGGCACGCGAGGGGGAGAGAGATGTGGCTGACTGGTCTTAACAGGAGCTGGTTTGGGGAACAGGCCTGGTGGGCAGGATCAGAAGACCCGTGTGCAGGCCCTAATGAAGAGGTGCTTCTTCATCTGTAATAAGTGCTCAAGAGGCGCCTGGGGGGCTCAGTCATTGAGCCTCTGCCTTCCGCTTGGGTCATGATCCCAGGCTCTTGGGATGGAGCCCTGTATAGGGCTCTCTGCTCAGCAGGAAGCCTGCTTCTCCCTCTCCCCCTGCTTGTGTTCCCTCTCTTGCTGTGTCTGTCTCTACCAAATAAAATCTTAAAAAAAAAAAAAAAAGTGCTCAAGAAACATTAACTCTTGCATCGTTTTGCTAATCCAAAGTTAGAAACCTGGCAATTGAAAACTAGTTTTTAGTGCACAGAAGGAGCGAAGATTAACACTAAACCCATGTTCTACTTACCACTTATAGTTGAAAGTGAATTAAGCTTCAACCAGGCTACTAAGTATGTAACTGGGAAGTAAACTGTTCGAGTCCTAATCTAGGATGCTTATGTTGTGAATCTATGGAAATTAGACTCGTGACTACCTCCTGTTCTGTTCTGATGATTTTACAGGTTTGCACAAATATAATTGAGAAAAATGCAAACCCTGAGTGGAATCAAGTCGTTAATCTTCAGATCAAGGTTGGACTTTTTTTTTTCTTTCAGAAAAAGTAAGACTACATACTTTAATAGTTACTGAATAAGCTGAGAAATAACTGCTTTGTTCTGTTTCTTTTTAACAGTTTCCTTCAGTGTGTGAAAAAATAAAACTAACGATATATGACTGGTGAGTTAAAAAAATAAACTTGTGTCTAACTCAGAATTAAAGAATTGAATGTTTGGATGTTGAGGAGTATTACTCTAGGTAGACTGACTCTTACTTTTCAGTCTGTTTCTTTTTCTTCCAGAGGGAGGTGATAAATTGCTCCTGGAATTGGATGTTTTACTTAAAAAAAAAAAAAATTGATAATGGCATTGTTGCAGAAAAACTTTGTGTATCTTGGTTCAATCGCTCATAAACAAAAGGGAAAATGATCTGAAAATGCCCCAAGATAAGAAATCGAGGATTTATTTTTTTAATTTTTTTTTATATTTTGAAGATTTTATTATTTATTTAACAGAGAGAGAGAGAGATCACAAGTAGGCAGAGAGGTAGGCAGAGGGAGGGGGAAGCAGGCTCCCCACTGTGCAGAGAGCCCGATGCGGGACTCGATCCTAGGACCCTGAGATCATGACCTGAGCCGAAGGCAGAGGCTCAACCGTCTAAGCCACCCAGGCGCCCCAAGAAATCAAAGTTTAAATATCATTTTAGGCTGTCCAAAACAGATTTCAGAAATGGAACAAACCATTTCCTGAGAAGAATCACCAGAACATTCCATCAGCTATTCTGTTATGTTTAGAAAGGAAAAGAGACAAAGCTACCTATTTGATTGAATGCAAAGAACATTCATTGCAACATTGGGATGGAATAACTAGACCATCCTCCTAGTGAGGATGACCGTAATAGTAAGGACTTGTGTAACGTTCTAGTTGGAGGAGACATTCAGTCATCAGTCCTTACCTCCTTGAGAGGGGAAATGGCAAATGCCATCCTCCTGCTCATCACCAGCATTTCTTCTGGCGTTGGCTTCCATTTTTGGAGCTCTCCTCAGTGCTGTGCCACGTGCTTTAACTGCAGTATCCCATTTAGTAACACTAGGGGTTGGAGACTACGATTCGTTCATTTTACAGATGGAGATACCAAGGCCCTGAGAGGTCTGGTGACTCACTCAGTCACCAAGATGGTTAGAGACTGAGTTGGGCCCCCATGCGATCTGCCTGTCTCCAGGGTTTTTCCTTTGGCAGGATGTATCTGGCTCTTGTGTTAGCACCCTCTTGGTACTATGGCAATGGGGCACTTTGGGAGGAGGGCAGGAAGTCTCATTTTGTTAGATGACCGTGTCACCGTTTATTGAGGGCCATGGAGGAGTTTAGAGGACAAAAAATCCCTTCTGGTGAAAGTCAGCTTGATTTAAGCACTTGAGACTCTCAGGCAACATTCGGAAGGTGCTCCGTGGACCTTAGAAGTGCTCAGGAAAGTGCATGTGGTGGGCCTGTCTAGTTGAAGTGACAACTCTGGCTTAGCTTTGCAGTGAGTGGATTGTGGATCGAGCCATCCCAGACTTGCTTGTGGTCACTACAAATGTGGTTACCTTCTGATCTAGTCTGCTCTCTCCAAAGCAGTGGTATAGACTAGGAGGCATAGACAGGCCCTGTTTAAGGAATCCTTGGATCCAGATCTTAGGTTACATATCCTGCAGGGTATTTGCACAACTGACGGGAAGCTAAGAATTCTTTAAATGTAGTCTAGATCCTTTTAGATGAACAGAAAAGACTCAGGACCCATGCATGAGGCTTAATATCCTTAAATAATAATTTTTTCTCATGCACACTCTTTCATTAGTCACTTTCTATAATCTCATTATACTATACATTGTATAATATCATAAGAAACATAGGATATTTCTATAATACAGTATAATAATATTACACTGTAGTATAACCTTTCCCCCAAATACTGAATCTTTTCTCTCTCCCATAGGGTCTTTGATTTCAGAGTGGGTATCCCACTATAAAGAATAAAGAAAAGGATGAATTAAGCAGAGAGATGTTATTAATAGAAACCTAATTTTCTTTATACCTACCATTTGCCCAGCCAGAAACCACTTCATGGGTTAGGCTTGCAAACTGTGATATCCATGGAAACATGAGTACAGTTGTGTATACTCGTAGTGGGAATACTTGTCTCTACTACTAAGATTTAGGTTCTAGGGAAGCAGCTGCCCTCAGCTGCCCAGCCTCTTTTACACAGTCGGTGTTTGAATTAGAAAGAGATTTTCTCCCTCTGAAGGACCCTTAGATACAGGCCATTGTAGTCATTAAACCATCTGAGTAATTCATGTGAACATGATAAAATAAGATACGTGCACTTATCCTATGTAATGTGATTATATTACACTTGTTATATAATGTGCCTGTAATTGATTCATTCATTTTTAAGAGGTTTTATTTTTTTAATTTTTAATTTTTTAAAAGATTTTATTTATTCATTTGACAGAGGGAGAGGCAGTGAGAGAGGGAAACAAGCAGGGGGAGTGGGAGAGGGAGAAGCAAGCTTCCCACCAAGCAGGGAGCCCGATGCAGGACTAGATCCCAGGACCCTGGGATCATGACCTGAGCGGAAGGCAGACGCTTAACCGACTGAACCACCCAGGTGCCCTGATTCACTCATTTTATGGCAACTGTGTCGAGTGGCTAGAGGCAAATCCCTTGACCTCTGTGTACAAATCTCAGTTTCCATAGCTGGAATGGCTTGTCCGATTCATGTTTCTCAGTGGATGGTTTGAGGTCCATCTGTATCAGAATCAGTTGTGATATATACTTGTGTAAATGCAGACTCCTGTTCTCCACTCCTGCCTTTATTAAATCGAAAGCTTGGAGAGGAGAGGAGAGCTGGGGTTTCCGGGTGATTCTTAACATACAGTAAAGCTTGAGGCCCACGGGACAGGATGATTTCTGAGGTCCCTGGACCTCCACCTCCACCTGATTGTTGTTGAAGTGAGGGTATATATTCCTGGGTAGAGGCCTTCACCTATCCTTTCACACAGGGACCGTCTTACTAAAAATGATGTCGTTGGAACAACATACCTACACCTCTCCAAGATTGCTGCCTCTGGTGGGGAAGTGGAAGGTAAGTCACTCAGCAGAGCTGAGACAAGACAGGGTGCAGAATTTCTGAAGCAGAATGAACTGGAGTAGCCACTTGGCAATGGACTTGGTTTCTTTTTTTTTTTTTTTTTTTAAGATTTTATTTATTTATTTGATAGACAGAAATCACAAGTAGGCAGGGAGGCAGAGAGAGAGGAGGAAGCAGGCTGTCCGCAGAGCAGAGAGCCCGATGCGGGGCTCGATCCCACGACCCTGGGATCATGACCTGAGCCGAAGGCAGCGGCTTTAACCCACTGAGCCACCCAGGTGTCCCTGGACTTGGTTTCTTAAAAGCCAAGGGTGATGAGCCTAGTGAACTGTTTTGGTGATGACCAGAACAGTTAATTAGTAGTTGATAATTGAGGCAAATAACAGTTTGAAGACCTTGTTTTCTTGCTCCCATCCAAAAACAATTCCCAGTAGCTATTTTATAAATTTTTGAGTGTCAATGCAGAGTGCTAGCACCCTATTTTTTTAGAGAGGCATTGACCCCAGTCCACCCAAATGTAAGAGAATACTTCCTTTTCTACTGACTTCTTCAGCAGGAACAAGGATGTCAGGTAGCAATGAACCGTATAATCTCCACTTTGCTAACAAGCATGCATAACGAATGCACTTTTCTTTTCGTTGTTCTCCATACTGAGAACTATTTGCTTATACCTGGCATTAGGAGTCTGTGCATATACAATTGTAATAGGAAATGAAGGAGAAAAATGAAGATGGTAAGAGGAAAACAAATGTAATGTTAACATATCAATAATCTCAACAGCTGACTTTTTGTTATCAAAACAAAAATAACAAAAATTCTTGTAATTGCCAACATATTAAACTATTGAGTAAATTGTGTGAGAGAATCTAAGACAAAATATTGTCTTGAGAAACTCGGGTTTCCTCTCATCCTCATTTTGCTTAAGAGGGAAATTTATAGGTTCTTAAAATTTATACTAATCCAAGCAATATATAGCATGAATAAGAACCTAGAAGATATTAGAGATAGGAAGAAAATAGAGATATCCTCTCTCAAGAAGAAAAAAAAGGCAATTAGAAACTCCAAGAAAAAAAAAAAGACATGGTTCAGATATAAATATAGTCACATGTAGCCATTATTTTAGCCAAATGTTAAAAACTAAGAAAGATCCCATCTGCACATCCTCTGCTGAATGGCGAAGGGGACCATGTGACTGGAGCTGTAACAAAAGAAATGTAATCACAACTCTTTCCTCTCCAGAGACATTATTTATATGGTGGCTATACTATTAGCACTACTAATTATTTTTTTCTTTCTTTCTTTTGCCCTAAAGCCAAAGCTCTGAACAGAATATTAATGTTATTGCTCATTTTGATGTAAAAATACAGAATACAGAGATTAGAAGTGGGGGAAGGAAGGGGAGAGGAGGAAGGGGAGCCCTGCTGGCAGCCTCCTCTTTATCAAGTAAGGAATCCAGACAGAAAGGCTAGTTTAAATCATAATGGTAACCAATAGAGTACTTAAAAAATCATACCAAAACTATGTGGGTGGAGAGAGTCAAAATGAGTTAAATCTGTTTATCATTGGCAAGAAGTCATTCAGTAATTACTTGGAGGTAATTATTCAAGACGTATTTGTATAAGCATTTTTCTTAGTGATATGGCAGGAATATCCAAAAGCACTAAAAACCAGAAATTGCTACATGCAGGTTTCAGCCTTGTCTCCGAGGCCTTCTGTCTCCTTGCAGGCCTTGCAGACAGTGGGGTGAAGCTCTCAAAATAACAAAAGGCAGCAGGCATTCCCCCCAGCCCCCCAAAAAGAAGCAAATAATGTGCCTAAACTATAAGTCCTTACCTGGGAAGCCTCAGACTAAATTAACTTGGATTTTCTGGCCTTGGTCCCAATTAAGTCAGACACAAAAATAAGTGCATCTTTTATAAAAAACATGAAATGTTGGTGACTTCACCAGGCCTCTTTTGGTGGCAAGAAGCTCCCTCTTCCCATAGGGCTGGAGAGATTTGAGTTATTTAATGTGTGGAGATTCTGCCAGTTGTCCCAAAGGTTTGAGCCATTTTGCATTTCACTGATGAGTTTTATATAAATTACAGAAGGGTCATGTCACTTGGGTCTGAATTTGGGTTTTTTCTGGTGTTGCTAAACCACTCACCTACGTGGATTTGATTAACTTGTTGGATGTCTCTGTTATAATGGCCATGTTTCTCTTGTTGTTTAACCAGTCATATTTTTACTATGTAGATTTCTCATCTTCGGGATCTGGGGCTGCATCATATACAGGTTTATGCTTTGTGATTTTGCTATCTTCTAGATTTTCCTATTCAGTGTTGTCTTACTAAGAATGTATCGATTGACTGTCTTTAAACTTTTTTTTTTTTTTTGACATTTTGCGGTCTCAAAAATAGTTTTGCTAGAGTATTAATTTTTGTACTTGTGCCGTGTGCTTGTCCTGCGTGTGACTGAGCTTAACACAAATGTGCTAATCAGGCTTTGCTGCCATCTCACGTTTTCACCTAGATGCACACCAGCCCATTTGGTGTCACTGTAAATAATCGTTTGTGAGAGAGAACCTTGTCTGCCATTGTTGTTTATGTTCAATAGGTAGAGATATGGGGCACTGAATCAGTTGTTCAAAATGTGTGCAGTAACTGCTCCTCACTTTGAACATGGATCTCTGGTTGGAAGACGTTGAACGATTGTACCTTGAAGGTCTTCATCTTCCAAATGGGGGGATCATGACATTTCTTTTGGTTTGTACAGCACTGGCCATTCTTTGCAAGTTTGCTCGGTGGTCTCACCTTTGACCATCTCAACTCCTATACTTATGGTTCCTCAAATGCCTGAGGACTCTGAGGTTTACAGAAGTTTGTCATCTTTCAAGTAAATGTGGTAATTCCTGCCATGCCAATTACCCAGGATCATGGTGAGAGGGAAAAGAGATACTGGAAGTGAGAGAACTTTGCACATTTAAAGCGTTATTGTCTGCCTTTGTGTTATTGGCATGATGCCCCATTTGTATTCATTTTTTAAAAATGCATCTTATTATCTCATCACCAGACTTTATATGAACATTCAGTAGTCCTGAGGTTTATAACGAACTCGGCAGATTTGGTAACACTTCATTCCTTCATGAATTTGTTCAGCCAGTCAAAGAATATTTATATGGTAGCTCCCCACGATAGAACCAGTCCTCAGCGTTTAGGGAATCAAAATAAAATTTGTTTGAATCCTTCCTTGCCCACCAAAGGAATTTATAATGTTGTCCAAAAATAAGCAGCTATTTGAAGTTCAAAAATTAAAATATAAAGTGATACTTTATAGAAATTGAAAATGCAAAGGGGCCTCAGAGAGGTGAACAAAGAAAGTGTGGAAAATATTGTTTGAAAAGCGGGTCAGAGGAAAAGGTTGATGGCCAGGCTAAAGGATTTTTGTTATTTGGAAGTTTGATGTGACAGTTGAGCGTGAAGTGGGTTAGGAAAGTTTGGGGGCAGGAAGAGACTTAGCTTGTGAGACTATCGGCTTTCTCAGGAGACAGTTCTGAGGTGTGAGCACATAGAAGGAAGGCTCTCCATGTTACTACATAACCAACAAGTCAAAGGGTTTAAAATACCTGAAAAGAGAGTTGCTCGGACAAAATGAATTAAACGATTGGTATCATAATAACATGCAGGAGATCATTATTGACAATGTGTGTCTAAATCCCTGGAAATTTTTGATGAAAAGTAAATACTCATGACAAGCAACATAAGTCATGAGCCATGAAACTGGCTGGGGGTGGGGTGGGGCTCCACCAGAGGGAAGGATGGGTGATGTACTGGAAGGCACCCTTGTTTGAACTGTAAAAATCAAGATCTGGGCTTAACTCTGTCATCTTGAGGGATCTTTGACAAATCATGTCACTTCAATGGGCTTCAATTTGCCCATCCATAATGTGGCATGACTGTGGTGCAAGAGTTTTAATGTCCATTCTTTCTTGAACATTCTGTGATTCAACTTCTGGAAGTGACTGTCTTTTCTCACTCTGGATCTCTGCTTTGGTCCTCTGCTTTAGTTCCTCACAACAGATATTCTAGCACAAGGAAAGAAATCTAAACCCTGCTTATTAATAAAAAAATTAGTCAACTTTGTCATGTTCCATATGGTAGAAGAGATAAAACCAAACTAATTCGTATGTCCAGATACAGTAGTCACTTATTTCATCCTGCTCATTTGGTAACGTGGTAGCACGATGCAGAGAAATCTCTGTTGGAAAAATTCTTGGTCCCTATTTGGGTTTCACAAGAAATTTGCAGGCAGGTGTGAAATATGGCCCCCTAGGGTGTTACCAAATCTCACTCCAAGGCTGTCAGTTATCATTTTCCTACATCTTAATTTAAATTTTTCTTTTCTTTTGCTTTCTTCACTGAGATTGTCATTCAACTAATTTCATGCTGAGGTGTACAGTTCCTACCTCATCTTAAAAGTGCCCAAGCCCATTTACACATGTAGAAGAGCCTCAAATTAAAAAAAAAAAAAATGCAAAAAAAAAAAAAAAGAAGTGTACTTATATAGAGTTTCCTCAACTGTTCATTAATGGGCCTTCTGTTCACCTATCACTCCACATTTACCTTTCTCCCTTACATTGAAGCATAGAGTTGGAAAGGGCCATAGAGGTAAGGTAGTTAATTTCTCATCCATAGGGGAATTGTCTTGATGATAATCCTGAAAGTCTTGGCTTCAACATTTCCTCTGTCCCCAGTGTGATCTGTCCCATTGTTTGACACATCTAATTCATAGAAAGATCTTCCTTATATTGAGTGAAACAAAGAATGCATCCTTGCAGCACCCGTCAGTGGTCCTTAGCTTTGCTTTTGAAACAAGTTCATCCTGCTTCCATATGGGGGCATTCAGGTAGTTGGAGGCAGCCCTTACATTTCCCTGACTTCACCCACCATCTCCCTTTGACTCCACTATTTCTTTACTTTGCCCTCAGTTCCCCTCATTGCACTGGGGAGCAGTCTTGCTAAGTAAGACAAAGCAGCAGAAATGTGGAGCATATTGGGTGCTCATCAGAGAATGTTATAAATGGACACTTTATGTTCCTTATAAATATCATATGCCATAGCCATAGGCAGACAGTTCATTGTTATTTATGAGAATTTTAAATGTCTTGTATTTTTAATAGTATGTGCCATATTTATACTAGCTACTTTCAACTAAATGGCATTTTGGGGGAACAAATACAGTTAACCCATTATACATCAGTTAAGTGACTTCCCCAAACAGTTTGATCTTTTATCCCAATCACCAATGACACATTTAATGCAATGCCACTTATAAACTTGCAAAAAATGTGAAGATCAGCTTGTAAGTCTTACTATTCTTTCATTTGAATAGCAATATTTTTCTATAATAATAAGTTTACCTGAATCCCCCCCAAATTTTATTTAATGTTTTATAGCAATAAGAAAGGGGAAATACGGCAAGTCTCACACGTGCTTATAATTTATGCTAATACAACTAACTCACAAATTAGAGGAAAACACTCTCACTCAGCTAACTAATAACTAATATTTGTTTCAATAGGTTGAGTATTAAAAACCTAGAGTCTAATAATGATGTTATCCCTCAGCGAATACAGGAGAAACGGAAGTGGGCTTTGTTCCAACATTTGGACCTTGTTACCTGAACCTTTATGGAAGCCCCAGAGAGTACACGGGATTCCCAGACCCCTATGATGAGCTAAATAATGGAAAGGTGAGTTTCTCAATTAATGTTTGTTATTATTGAACACTGATTAATGTGATTCTTTCTTATAATGGTTATAATTAAGTCTCCTATCTAGGGGACTCACACACACACATACACAAATAGACCTGATATGCGACTGATCAGGGGTCGAAGGACAGATGTCCCACGTTCCTCAAATCTTTGAATGCAAGGTTAGGAGAAGATCCTGGAGACCATCTAGTTTGGCAATGATGAATGCACAGCATGGCCATTCCCCTGGGCCCACACTTAGGGCAGATGTCCGTGATCAGTGCTGGCTCTTTCCTACTAAGCAAATGTGTTGCCTCAGAATTCTGTTCGCTGCTGTGTTCTAGGAATGTACCACATGATTGGAGGTGACATGCCTGAAGAAACCGTTCACCATCCCCGATCCAATCCAACACCTTCATTTTATGGAGGTGGATACAGAGGCCCAGAGATGGGAAATGCTCTTTCCAGCACATTAGAAGTAATGTCTTAGAGTCAGCTCTGAAGGCCCAAGAAAGAGACTGTGGTAGAGAGAAAACCCTGAGAGGGCAGGGCTAAAGGACTGGCTGTGGAGGTGAAAGCCTTCCCTTCCTCTCCAGAAAGTTGTATTGCCAGCACTGCTAGGTATGGAGGGAGGAGTATCTGCTCTTCATCCAGCCACACCCAGAACATCTTCCTCTTTTATTTCCTGGCTACTCTGAGACCCCTGGCCGCCAACATGGCAGCCTTTCCTTCTTGAAAAGAGGAGAGAAGGAGCCAAGTTGATGCAGATAAACTCAGAGCCCCTCTACTAAAGTAGGGTGAAGGGGACTTTGAGTACATTCCACTCCCAATCCCAGCCTCCCGAAACCCCTTCAGGATTCAGAGCATGGCTTGAAAGCCTCTGACCTCAGTCATGGCTAAGATCCCTTTTGGCCCTGGCTCCCCTGGCTCTCTTTGGGATCCTTCCTCAAGTCACCGACTTTTCTTTCAGATACCAAAGACCTGAATCCAACTGAGAGCTACTGACTGACTGATTTTAGAGGTTAGAGCCATAGGAAGGAAACACAGTTGTAGCTGGATGAGTCTGACTAGAGAAGGAGTTCTTTTTGCTAGTGTTCACACCTAGAGGAATAATCCTGTGTTGTTGCCTTTCAGGGGGAAGGAGTTGCCTACAGAGGCAGAATCTTGGTTGAATTAAGCACTTTCCTTGAAAAGACACCACCAGACAAAAAGTTGGAGCCCATTTCAAATGATGACCTGCTGGTTGTGGAGGTAATTGTTGGATTGTGGATGATGCTTGGAATGGAAAAGGGTATGTTAGAGGATTGGTGGCTCGTGGGGACATCCAGGAACTGAAGGGTCAGCTGTGATGGAGTTAGAGAGAGACATGAGTCATAACAAGGACTTCTTGATCTATTTAATGCCCTCTTGATCTATCTAAAACGGCCCCATGGGGGTGATGAGACTTGCTTCATCTTTTGTGCTGTTAATACCCTACCAAAATCTGGCAAGAGTGATGATACCCCAAAACTGAATGGCCTGTTTACCAATTGGGATTGTGTGTTCGTGAGGAGGTGGCCATAAGAGCCAACCCAAATGGCATAGGTGCCACTGCTAATAATTACCACTTTCAGAAGGAGGCATATCTCAGGATCCCAGCATGTGAGGGAGTGTTTATATTAATGCCCACATTACAACAGCTCAGAGCCCCACTCTTCCGTAAAGACAGGAAGTCTTCCAAATCCATCTTCCCAACCATTTCTTCTTCTTCTTTTTCTTTTTTAATCATCTCTTTCCCCTCTGTGGAAACAACTTATGCGTAACACCCATGATCCATATGGTAGAGAGCTACAGATGTATTTTTTTTCCTAGTAACTTTGTCAGTGTTACTAACTCAAGGCAATAAATATCAAAAGAATATTATTATCATGAAATTGTTAAATGCCCCCATTTTTTCCTGGTCTATTAATTGACATCTACAGTACAGATTTGTTAATATAGGGGATGAATAGCTCAATATTAAATTAGCCCTGTCTCTGTTGCTCACGAAATGATTTCCAACACATCGTATACCATTATTATGAGTTTTAAAAATAAATTATGCTAGTTTTTTTATATTTTTATTTTTTAATTTCAAAAAACAATTAACACATAGCACTGTATAAGTTTAAGGTGCCCAGTATGTTGATGTGGTATATTTATATACTAGCAATACGATTACCACTGGTTGTGTTAGTCAACACGTCCATCACATCACATAATTGTAATTTCTTTTCATGGTGGGAACATTCCAGATATAATCTCTGAGCAACTTTGAAGTATATCATACAGTATCACTGACTATAATCACTGTGTTCTGCATTAGATCTCCAGAACTTATTTCTCTTCTAACTGCAAGTTTATACACATTGACCAACATCTTCCCAACTCTCCCAACCCCTGGTAACCACCCTTCTACTCTGTTTTTATGAGTTTGGCTTTTTCAGATTCCACATATACATGATATCACACAGTATTTGTCTTTGTCTTTCTGACTTCTTTCACTTAGCATAATGCCCTCAGCGTCCATCCATATTGTCACAAGTGACAAAAGTTCCTTTCTCGTGGCTAAATAATATTCCATTTTGTATATGTATATCACATCTTCCCCCATCTATTTCTGAGAATCCCAGGTTGACTCTTACCTGTTCCAGAAATTTGAATTTTTGGTCAGAGCAGCCGGCTCACTGGTGCCCCTCTGCCCAAGGCCACTCCTTGCTGGATTCCACCCCGCCCCCCACACCCAACAAGCTTCTTCCGGCTGCTTCTGTCCCCTTATCCTCCATTCCAAGCACAGGATAGACCCTTCTCTTATTTCCCCACATTACATCGGAAATGAAGCTGCAACTTTAGAAAAGCTTTTACCTCCTGTGTGGGACAAGAGTAGGGATACACAGTGAAATGAAACACTTGAAGAAGCTGCTAAAAGTGCCTGATCTGAAAGCCTCTGGGCTCACACCAGCTCTCTGGGTCTCTCACAGTTGGGCTCCCTGTCTCTCTTCTGCCTGCTTCCTTGTGGCAGGACTCAGCTCCCCATGGGTCCCTACCCCCAGCACCACCCTGTACACATGGCCACCTCAGGGTCCATGTCCAACTGCCAAGAGTTCACAACCAAACAAGGCTTTTTCCTTCCTTCTAGGAGTCTCTTTTCTGCCTGTTATGAGATTTGTGCCTTTCAGGATGAATATCCTCTCCTTTTAGAGGAAACTCTCCCTCCCTGCTCCCCTCCACCCCCACCACCCTAGAGCACCGTGGCCTTGTTCATTGACTCCCAAGAAGACAATATTAGGAGGTTAGAGTCCAAAGCAGTATACTCTGGATTTTTCAGTCCAGGCATGTTTAGAACATTGGTAGTCCATTCATGAGCCACACAGATTTTAATGCAGTGCCTTTGTCTTCCCCTGAAAGAGAAGATAGTGCCACACATCCTTTCATAGGCTACCTCTATCTGCAACCCTAAGGCTCGGGAAGGAGCTTACACAACCACCAGTAAGCCACGGGCATCAGTCTAACTTCACACAGGGAAAATAATGTTTCTCCCCTTACATGAGCACAGATTAGAACATAGTCCTGGCCAAAACATATGCTTCACACTTCATGTTACCAAATAGGACAGTTGAATTCAGGTTATTTAAGCTGTGAAAGAACCCTCATAGGTATTTGTTTTATATTATAGTCAAAGGTCTATCCACGGAGTTTTCCTAAAGCAAAGCAGTCGTCTGCCATGGATGTGAATTCATCTCTCTACTTCTAGAATTGGAAACTGCCTAGAATTTTTAAGTCCTAGTTTGCCCAGTTTTTATTAATGTACCTTATAAAAATTTAGGTCATATTTTTGTTTTGTTTATCAGCCTCCTAAACAAGTGGCTATAAAGGCCAGGTTATTACATTAACTCTTGGGAGATCAGTCTTTGAGAAATTATCAAGTCTCTCTCCATCACTCTACTCCTTATCCCTCTATCTATTCCCACTGATGTACAGACACATAAATAATACCATTTGTGACTTATAATATCAATGGTGCCACAATGCCATTCTTAGAGCTAACATTAATGATTTTGACTACTCTCAAATTATCCCAAAGTTTCTAATGTGTAGTCAGGAGTGATTTTGCTGAGGTGAGGATTTGAATCAGCTGTGCAGAAAGTCAAGTGCTGATGAGTGCACCTAGCCAACCACCCAGCACATCCCTGAGATTGAGTCTAGGTGCTTCTCTATTCCTGAAACTGGTGTGCAACTCTTCCTTAGGTCTGAAGGAGTTGGTCCTCACCGCCCCCCTCCATGTTTCCAGTTACTTTGTTATATTCCATGGAGGTAATGATAGAATACTGTGATGCTCTTGAATTTTAGGGCTTGCTCTGATCTCAGGAACATCATCCTTGCAAGTGATAAATCCGCCATAGCACAGTAGCAAAAGGGGACCATTGAAGACCTTGAGTTCTGGACTTACCCTGACTTTTCAAATCTTACTTCTAGAGAATAGGTCATAAATCAGGAAGTGTCTGTAGATGAAGTGCATGCTACAGGATCATGCAATGTAAACTTGTTTTCTTTTGGCTTTTTACTCATTTTACTCATTAAAAAAGGCACAGAGCCAAAAGCATCAGGTTACCCTGGTCAGTAGGGTTCTGGTCAGAGTCTTTCTCTCCACCCCACCGTTGATGATGATCAACTCAGAAGCCCAGGAATTGTAACAGATCTTAAGAACAAATCTAGGAAATGGGAGTGGGGGGATAAAAGAGAGGGTGGGTGGTAAAATGGAGCAGCTTACATGACATTTACTGTGAGGATCATGAATGACAATGGCTAGAAACCACCCAAAAGCCACCGTGGAGAAAGCTGGTATGGCATGGATGGTTCTGGACTTGAGTCATTACAGATCAGCTCGTGAGGATGCCAGCTGGAACTTGGGCTTAGGCAAAAATGCTATCATGGGTTCTTGGCAAATACAGTGCCTCTTTTGCTGTGTTCGGTCACCAGAACACAGTTTAAGTCCATGGTCCTTCTTTTTTATTTTAAGCACTCATAATGGAGGTGGGAGAGGGAGGGGAGGGATAGGAAGAGGCTCAACAAAGTATGGCAACTAGAACGCAAAACCCAATTAGTTTTTTTACTCCAAATGATTCAACACATACAAACAAAGAAGCATAGGTCATAAATTTAGTAAAAGTCAAAACAAAAAGTCAACAATATATAGTGTCCACAGTATATGTCAATCATGTAAGAGAATAGCTTTTTTAAAACTGAAATAGAAAACAGTTTTCTTTGATCCAAATAATTAAACCCAGACGGAATAATGGCTTATGTCCTAAATTTAATAAAAGCAAAAAAGAAATCTCTACACCAAAACCCCAGTAACATTAAAAAACAGGAGAGGAGCTGAGATTCTGAAGACTTAGCCACAGTTCAGGGGACCAGGAGCCTGGTAAGAGGGTGAAATGAACAGATTCGCATGAGTGCCAGGAGGAGTAATGAAAGCCATCAGCCTAGAAGGTTGATCCTGACCCTTTTCCCATTTCCAAAGATCCCATGTTCTGGGTCATACGCAAGTAATGAAACTTCCGGTAGCATTGAAGAGAGGGCAGCTTCCTTGCTGTAAGATAATAGTACTAGTATTTGCTCTTTGGCCATGGTTCCTGACACTGAGCTCCCAAATCTCTTGGGATTTCCTGGGTAGTAGGAGAGTCTTTTGTTCTAATGAGGTGACTCATGGGCTCCTAGATTGAGGCTGCTCTTGAGAAAGACCAAGCCATGATTCGAAGCCTGGAAATTTCTGCTCCATTTCCCGTTCTCAAGAGGGGGATTAGAAGTTGAGCTAATGATTAATCAGACTTATGTGATGAAGCTCCATAGAAATCCCAAAAATACAGGATTCAGAGAGCTTCTGGGTTGGTGAACACCTATGGGTGTTGGGAGAGTATTGTGCCCAAGACCTCTTGTCCCTTCCACATACCGTGCCCAACACAGCTCTTCTGTCTGGATGTCCATCTGTAACCTTTATCATATCCTCTTATGATAAACTAGTAAACAGTAAACAAACTGTTTTCCTGAGTTTTGTGAGCTGCTCTAGCCAGGTAATCAAGCCCGAGGAGGAAGTCATGGGAACCTCCACCTTATAGCCGACAGCTCAGAACCAGGACTTTTGACTGGCATCTAAAGTAGGGGAGGGGCAGTCTTGTGGGACTGAGCCCTTAATGTGTCCCCAGATAGATAGTATCAGGATTGAGTTAAGTTGTAGGACGCCCAGCTGGTGTTGCAGAATTCCTTGGTGTGGGAAAATCCCCCACACGTCTGTGTAGTGTTGAGAGTGTAATAGTCCTCTGAGAGTAAAGGAAGAGCACAGAGGGAGAGTGAATTTTGCCTACCTAGTTGCCAAAGAGCCCTGAGCTGCGCCACCTCCTGTTGCCCCAGTCAAGAGATCCTTTGAGAGATGCAGCCGGGCTCAACCTGTCACTTCCCTAAGGGATCAGACAGGTAGAAGATCAAGTGTTGCAATCCCATCCCTATTCAGACACCTGCTGGCTTCTGGAACCTCAGCCTGACCCCTGAAGGACCCTATTGTTTTGTCTCCACCATCTGTAATCTGTTCCTAGACCACCACCCTCTACTCCTTCTCAGTCTTTTTGTGCGGGATATAACATACTTTGGGAACATTTTATGAACGTGCAATCTATCTGCTATTCAGTTAGAACCTCCTTGAGTTCTCCCATCAGTCTGGCCTACATAAGTGGTCAGTAGATCTTGCTTGAAGTAGAACATTTCCTTCTTCCACCAGCTCTACCAGTGGCCAGCCGTCTTTGGTAAACAGACCAAAGGTGGCAAATTGGGCAATTTTCTTTGGCACAGTCTCCTTGTCACTTACCCTCAATGTCCCATGCCTGGTGGTCCCACAACCACTTTTTTTTTTTTTAAGATTTTATTTATTTGACAGAGATCACAAGTAGGCAGAGAGTCAGGCAGAGAGAGAAGGAAGCAGGCTCCCCGCTGAGCAGAGAGCCCGATGTGGGGCTTGATCCCAGAACACTGGGATCATGACCTGAGCCGAAGGCAGAGGCTTTAACCCACTGAGCCACCCAGGCGCCCCCCACAACCACTTTTAAGAGTTGTTGACTTGTTACCCCTTCTCAGTATTCTGCTTGACAAAAATAACCACCTTCTCCAAATTTACTCCTGAAACTCTACCCTATACCACCTCCATCTACAACACGCACTGGTCTTTGATGATTAGAAAGAGAGCCCGAAGGCCCTACAGAGTCAGAGGAACATCCATCAGTGTGCAATAGATTGTAATTTACATTTTTTAACTTGCCCTGTTATGAGCAGTTTTGCCCCAAGGCTACTCAGGGAACAAAAATTGAGGCTGCAGACTTCTCTGAACTATGTTGGTTGTTCCTTCTTCTCTCCACCTCTTTGAGCCCAGAAGGCGCAGAGGACGTGGGAAAGGGCTGGGGGAGGGCAGGAATTCTCAGCTGCAACAGTCTAGAGCCTGGTTTTGGGGCACGTGAACATACTGTGGATGGCCTGCCCCTTGTGGAGCTGGAGTTGCTCCATCTCAAGTGGCTGGCTCCCAGTGTGTGCTGGATCTGCTGGGAGGCGTAGTGATGGCCAGAACCCAGATTATTGTCTTAGAGCTCAAACTCACCAGGGGGAGGATCCTACCAGGGCTTCTGCAGGTGACTGCAAGCTATGCTCAGGAAAATCCAGGGCAATCTAGTGGAATCATGGCCATGTGGAGGTGTGCAAGGCAGAGCCAGCCCAGCCAGAAGTAGCATCCCTACCCCTTCCAGAGCCTCCCCAGGCACCGCCTCTCTTCTCTGCAGCCCCTGCATTAGCAGATGGCTTCAGCTTCAATGCTCATCACCATTTCTGGGCCCGGACTTGGGCCCCAATTATGTTTCATATTTTTGCTCTTTCGCTTCTCTTCTTTCATCCCAGTTGGTTTACAAAGAAGAAGTCGTGCTGTATCTCTAAGTTCTTGACTAATACAAATGACTTCCTACTTTCTAAGGTTCACACGGTTTAAACCAAACCCAGACTTCCCATAGCATTACTGAACCATGGATAGTTCTGGAGGATCAAGCTTACTACTTAGTGGGTAGTAAAGGGGACTCCTGACAAATGACAACAGCCTCTCAAATCCACTCCATCAGGATGACAGCAGACTAATAAAGGGAAGTTTTTGAGTTCAGAGTGCTAGGCAGAGTCTCTGGGATGTGGGGCCCAGCCCTAAGTATATT
Source organism: Taxidea taxus jeffersonii (assembly GCA_003697995.1). Taxonomy (NCBI): domain Eukaryota; kingdom Metazoa; phylum Chordata; class Mammalia; order Carnivora; family Mustelidae; genus Taxidea; species Taxidea taxus. Next base: position 55,562 of record RCUC01165400.1, read on the forward strand.
TGAAAGCCTCTCAGGTAATCCAGTATGCAGCTAAGGCTTCAAACCAATGTTTTGGAAAGACTTTCAAAAAAGATTGAGACTCCAAGGAATTTCTGATGAACTCCTATTGGAGGTTTCCATTATACCATGCCCAAAATTCCTTTAACCAAAACAGAGATTTTGTAATAGCGGAATGTCCTGGGGTTCTTCAAGACCGCAAACTACAGTCAGTGGCAGATGTTTTTAAAACAGTCCTCAAGAAGTTAAAAATAGAATTACCATGTGATCCAGAAATCCACTGCTGTGTATATACCCAAAAAGAACTGAAGGCAGGGACTCAAGTGGATATTTGTACAGCCATGCTCATAGCAGTATTATTCACAATAACCAAAAGGCAGAATCAATCCATTGATAGTATTGATCAGTGGGGACATGATCCACAAAGAAGGAGAGATGCCATCTGAGCAAGGATTTGGGGCAGGAGGTGGATTCAAGAGACTTTATGTGCCCAAATGTAGGAAGGCCAGAAGGGCTCATGGTCATGTCTACTAGGCTGAAGGCTTCTCAGTGTGGTCATTGTTGGCCCTCTGTGCAGCTCCTTCACACACACACTAACACTCAGTAAGCCAGCAATTTTTAAAACAAAGAGAGCGGGAAAAAAATATTTGATTTATATTTCAGAAAACAGAAAAGTAAGTTCAACAAAATTCACTTGTTTTTAAAATCTTACCTTAAAAATCTTTCTTGTTAAAAAAAACTTCATCATTTTTGATTAGAAAATTAATACTTAAATAATTCAAACAATCAAAAAGGTAGAAAGTAAGGTTAGCCAAAACCTTTCTACTTTCCCCAGTGTAACTGTTAACAGTTTTATTCCTTTTCTTCCAGACTTCATGCATATGCCAATATTAAAATATATATTCAGTGGGTTCACCTAAAAATGCCTTTTTTCCATGTTTGCACATATGGATCTACCTGTATTTTTATTAATTTTATTTCATTATATGAATGTAACATAATTTGTTTAACCAGTGACTTATTGATAGACATTTGTATTGTTCTCATTTTTTTCTCTATTTCAGTCAACACTGCAGCAAACATCCTGGCACTTCTATCTTTTTTTTATTTTATTTATATATTTGACAGACAGAGATCACAAGTAGGCAGAGAGGCAGGCAGAGAGAGAAGGGGAAGCAGGCTTCTCACTGAGCAGAGAGCCTGATGTGGGGCTCGATCCCAGGGCCCTGGGATCATGACCTGAGCCAAGGCAGAGGATTTAACCCCCTGAGCCACCCAGGCGCCCCCTGGCACTTCTATCTTTGCCCACTCAAATGAGTATAAGAGAAAATGCTAGATTTAAGAACATTTTCTTCTGGCATTTGATTCAACACAAATTATTAGGTTTAAAATTACACCTCTTAGAAACCCACATATAAAAAAGAGTAAAACAAGTTTCACTGAGCCTCATGTCTGCTTGTACTCTATAGAAATACCAGCGAAGGCGGAAGTACAGCCTGTCTGCCGTGTTCCATTCAGCCACCATGTTGCAAGATGTTGGCGAGGCCATTCAGTTTGAAGTCAGCATTGGGAACTATGGCAACAAGTTTGACACGACTTGTAAGCCTTTGGCATCAACCACTCAATACAGCCGTGCCATATTTGATGGTAAGAGTCACTCTAACCATCTCTCCTTCCACGTTTACAGTGGGTGCACCACAGGACAAGAAGCACCTGGCATGATCTCCCTTTGGCAGCCATTATGCTCGGCATATGCTTTGTGGGAGGAAAAGGTTGAATGGGGAAGAGAGGTGTCTGGAGTTCGAGCACCTTCAAAACTGGTCAAACCCAAGAAGTCATAGGCCCTTTGCCAGGGTCTGAACCCTAGTTCCCCCTCCCATGTCCAACTTCCACACTGGCTCTGCTTTGTAAAATCACAAGTTGGCGACTTGCTGAACTCTGAGCTCCCCCAGATCAGCTCCTGCTCTGCCCAGCTCCACCCAACCAAGGCCCAAACTACTCTTAGATTGAGTAGTTGAAGTGGATGGGACTCTGGCTCAGGCCCTGGGAAATCTAGCTTCTGGTCTTCATTTTGTGACTCACCAGCACTGTGATCTTAGCCACATCACTTAATTGTAACCTTCAGTTTCAGCCACTTCTCCAGAGTTGCTGTGAGGATTGAATCGCTGTATTTGAACAAAGGTGGATGAGAAACAGCCCCCACTTTTAAGTTTACATTCTAGTCTGTAAAATAAATCATAAAAGAAAGTGGAGTATGAGAATGCTCTAGCGAAGGTTTCAACAAATGATTTAAGAGTATACAGAAAGGAGAGAGAAATGCTGATAAAATGTTCCAACAGTATTGCCATAGTTTTTAACTAAATTCTGTACAAACAGTGTTAAAATAGTGGAGCATTGGTGGTATAGTGGTTAGCATAGCTGCCTTCCAAACAGTGTTAAAATATCAAATGTGCTAGAAAATGTTGGTTGATAATTCTTAACCATCATAAGGCTCTCAGTAATACCAAACCCCATGTATCCAGCTAAGGCTTTAACAAAGAGAAACAATTCTTTTTTTTTTTTTTTTTTTGGCCCCAATTCCAACAAAAATATTTATTTAGAAGAGCACTTTTCAGGTGCAGACACATACAGTCTAACCCCGTATGCTGTGTATTTTCTGCTGCCATGTTGTAGAATCATCATTGATGTTCAGACATATGATCCTGAACCACTAAAGATCCTAAAATTGTTGTATTCAGTTTACTAGGGTATTTTAGAGAGATTTCCAAAACGACTATCCCTCAGTTCTTTAGATAAAACTTAAAACCCAGATCACCCCAAACCATTCCAGGTATAGATCGATCAGCAGCCCAGTTTGCACAAAGGCATTGTTTAAGTATCCGGTGTTCATCAACTCTCAATGTTCTACACCAGGGAACTACTATTATTACTTGCCTTGGGCCCACACAAAGCCAGTTGTTACCCTGACTTCGTACTGGGAGGACATTAGTCATCGCCTGGATGCGGTAAACATTCTCCTAGCCATGGCAGAACGGTTGGTAAGTTTATCTTTCCTACATTTCCTTTCCACCAAACAGTATAAATTATGTGTTAGTTTTAGGCTAGATCCCTCTAACACAAGACCTCAGGATACAGTGATAAGATAAAAGTTCTTTCGTACAGTTGAGGTGGGTGTTCAAGACTGGTACAGAGGTTCGGTGGTAATGGGGACCCAAACTCCTTCCCCGTTGTTGCTCTCCCATCACTAAGGAGTTATCATTGTCTGCATGGTTGAGGCGGCTCACAGCTACACCTGCCCTCCAGCCTGAGGGAAGGGAATGGGGAAGTAGAGGACACAGGCCTTTCCCTTGAGGGGAAAGACCCAGAAGTCACATACTTGACTTCTACTCACTCTCCGTTGGCCAGAATCCAGTCACACAGCCACATCCTACCTTGGATGGGTTGGGTTACTACTGCTCGGGTTAGCAGATGACCAGATAAAAGCCCTCTTACTGAGGAAGGAGGGGGTGTGTATTGAAGTAGGAGGACAACCCACAGTTTTTGCCATAATGAGGTGTGGCATGGAAAATGGTTCATTCCGGTGGAAACATGTAGCCCTTAGAGCTTTACTGTTAATGGGGTAAAAATCTCCACTGTGGGAAGAGTTGGGCTCAAGGAACCAGAGCCTCGCATGTTATATTCTCTTTGTAAACTAGAGGACCTTGTTTGGCGGTTGGGGGTACCTTCTGGTTAAAACTGCGTAGATGCAGTATCTGTAATTTTCCATCTACTTGACATTGATGAGAAGGGGCTCATGGTTGGGATATGTCTTAAGTCAAAGATACTACATTACTTCTATAAAGTACTGATAAAATCCGTCTGTTATTAGTGTTTTGACTTCCAGATTATGTTAGTGTTAATTTTCTCTAAGCTTTAACCTCTGTCAGGGTAGGACCAACATGTGTGGGGGTCCTGGAATATACCTGAGCAAAGAGTCCATGGCAAAACCTGAAAATACTCTTTTATGTTATGAAGACAATATTGAAGGAGAATTGAAAGTTTAAATCAACTTAAGCATAATTGTTCACATAACAAAGCTGCAAGTGATGTGCAGTGTAGTTGTGATATGAACTTCCAGTCCTCCATCCTGAGGGACATAGTAAAGAATTGGTCACCCCTCTATTCTGATGATGTTTTGGGTGTTCTTCAGCCTTTTCATCAACATTGACCAGGCTGTCCATATTCCATGCTCAGCTGGACAGGATGGTGGTTTCCCATGATCAGGATTTTGATAATTATGGAGAAGCCCTCTCTCCATCTGTTAGCCGGTGCTCAAAGTGACACAACAGTATGTTCTGGGCTCATCTTATACTTACCTGCCCAGCCCAAATCACCATCTTCCCAAGAAATTCTATTTCCTTTTAGTGGAACAGCATGTAAAAACCAAAATCTGGGTACTAGAATGCTCCCTACTATTTAGATGTCATTGTATCAAGGACTTCTCAGTGGGAGGTTTAAACATGAACATACACACACACACGTTTTCATATGTCAGTTTATTTCTAGACCTACCAATATACGAAAAGCAATGAATTTATAGGGATAATTCCAACTCCATTCTAATATCACAGGCTTATTCTAGTCTTCCCGATTTCTACAGTTATAACTCCTTTCTCTAAGCATGAGAAACCTTGTTTGTTCATTTGGTAAATCCTAAAATCCAGAGATAAACCACTGTGAGAAACAAATCAGTTTAGAGTTTGATATGTTCATGGTTCTTTCTTTTCTTTAAACTGAGGGTATATCATCAAAATATTATGTTCAAAAGTTATTTGGGTTAGTTTGGTGTAGTTATGTTATTCATCTGCAATATCAGTCATTTTTTTCTGTTTTATGTTCCGTGTTGGGGTTCCTTCCCCATCTTTGTTGGTTTTATTTATTTCCTCTTTGAATACATAAAATATTTACATTGTTTCAGAAGCCAAAGGTGTAGGAGAGATTGACCTATTACTTGTACATGTCGCATTGATTGCATTTTGAAGACAAGTAAATAGGGCTAAGCTATGGTGAGCATTTTTAAATGCAAAAAATTAAATGCTCTGGTTTTTTTGTTAAGCCTTTTGTGCATTTTTTAACACGTTCAGCCTTTACTGTGTTTAATGGCATAATGCACAATGACCAATTATTTCCTCTTTCCAAACTCTCTAGCAATTGAATCTTGAGGCTCTGAAATCAGGGATGCAAGGTAAAGTTCCTGCGAGCCAGCTGGCCGAAATATGGTTGAAGCTGATCGATGAAGTTATAGAAGATACAAGGTACAGTGACCTTGTTCCTATGTCAGAATTCCTAGTCATGCTCTCCTTCCTAGTACTGTAAGACTAAAAGACCCTCTAGAATTGTTTCCAATGTTGGCCTGAAAAAAGTCAAGATTCTCAAAAGGCACTAGTCACTGGGAGGAGTCTCTGAATCACCACCTGGAAAAGCTCCACTTTAGGATTCCATGCCAGTTCTAAAGCAGCCTCGGGGGAGGGGAGGTCAGGAGGTAGGAGGCCTCTCCTGGAAGTACCTCCCAGGGCAGCCTCAAGCAAGCAGTGGGGAGGCGGATCCCTCCCATCAATCCCTGTGTGCGCACTGCCAGGAGAAAGGGGACTCCTGGCTCCCACAGAGAATGGGGCCTTGGGGTGGGGCATTGACTTTGCCATTCGCAATAACAGTCCTAGTTCACAAACATGTTTTTAGAAACAGCCTTTTCACTTGCCTTTTTAACTGAATGCCTATTGAACTGTGGCTAAGGCTCCCTTCACAAAGCCAGTAGATTTGACTTGAGCCAGAAACCGTTTTAGGACTGTGACTTGGGGAAACACCTCAGATCCCTGGGTCTTTGGAAATCAAAGGGGGAAGTGATTCATCCCAAACTCATTTTAAATATTGACTAATAGTGCAGTGGACAGGGAAGTTACAAAAGAAAAGCCTATTGAAAACTTCTCCTAAGCAGCAAAAACCAGGGATGGTTCCCCCACCCCTGCCCCCACCCCCAACTCAAGGCTGACACCCTCAGTCTCCCTGTCTTCTTGTGCCTTCTAGTGGTTTAGCTAAGTCATTGAAGCCCAGCTGAGATCAGAGCCCTGCTGGGATTTCAATTCAGAGGATTTAAATCTAGGTCTTAAGAGGTCATCTCTCCCAGTCTCCTTATTTTAAGGATTGGGAAAGAAAGGCTCAAGGAGATGAAATGGTGCATTTGATGCCCAGAGTTGGGTTTATCCACACAACTTTCCCGCGACATGCTTCACACAGGCAACATCTCTTTATCGAAGGTCTCCTGTGTGACTTTGGAGCTAGCAGCTTCCATATGCATTTTGTGCCTCAAGGAATTACTCCAGGGACTTAACCTTTCCAGCGTATTACCATAATTACTAATCCAACCAAACAGAAACATATGGTAATACCTTCGTGTGGAAAATTCTATGAATTTCAGGGTTTGCTGAGCAAAACACAGAACCATCTATTGCCACAGGTTTTGAACCAAATGGATGTGAACTGTTTTTGAAGGATCAAATGGAATCTTTTTAACGTGATGTAACAGGAAATTTGTGTTTAAAGGAAGTCATGCTGGGATTTCCTTCATTTAAGAAGCGAGGGGACATTCGAATCAATGGAATTTCTAGGTAGAAACAATGTGAGTAGAACTTCCTGGAATCGGTGACAGGCTCAACCAGAGGCCCCACCAGTTGCCATGGTGAGGGGAAGACTCTGCAGAAGAAGGTGAATTCTGGCCCCAGCTCAGCTGTTCTAGACTTCTCATTTTAATGGGAGCTTTGCCTCCACAAGTGGTTCTCAACCTTTTGGGGAACTAATGGGCCCCTTCAAATATCTAATGAGACAGATAATGAGGAAGATAAAGCTTAACGACTACGGCCACATCATTCAGATTTTACTCAGCAGTCGGCATTGTTCTAAGTGCTCTCCATATATGAATTCATTCATTCTCACAGCGGCCCCAGCAGTTAGATGCTCTTGTCCCAGCTTTGAAGATAGGAAAACAAAGAGATTAACTGCTCAGGATCACAGAACTGGTAAATGGTGGGTCAGGATTTGTACCCAGATGGTCAGCTCCAAAGCATGGGGTCTTTGTCATACATCGCATTGCCTGCCAACACAGACACAGATTTTAAAATAAGTTCCAGGGGTTTGCAGACCTGCTGAGCCCCCTGCCCCCCTCCACGCACTGCCTAGGGGTGTATGGTCCTTGGGAACCTTTCTGCCAAATGCTCTGGGATCTGCCTTTGTCTTGTGGGTCTGTACTCAGGTTGTAAGAAGCAAAAGAAAGGAAGACATGTTCCTCCCCAATGCTGCAGCTGTTTCCATCTTCTCTCCAGTGACTCCACGGGGCCTGGAGTTAAACCCAAGAAATTGCTTTGGAATGTTAATCCCCCCGAAACGCTCAGAATCTGTCGGGCGGGTCGGCTCTGCCAACACCACAGATGAGGCTCCCAAGATGGAAGTCAAACAGAAATGGATTCGACAGCTCTGACGCCCAGAAAGCTATTCTGCAGAATATCTGTTTCATTTCTTTTCTTTCTTTAGGCACACGTTGCCTCTCCTGGAAGGAAAAGCCAATGTCACAATTCTCGACACTCAGATCCAAAAGCTGCGGTCCCGATCTCTCTCCCAGATCCATGAGGCAGCTGTGAGGATGAGGTCTGAGGCCACAGAGGTAAAGTCTACACTGGCAGAAATCGAGGACTGGCTTGAAAAATTGCTCCAGCTGACTGAAGAGGTAGGACTTTTAAACTTCTCAAAGGTCACTTGGTATGGAAGAGGGATTCTGTGGAATGGCACCATGGCTAGAGAAGGCAGTTGGAGAATCTAGTGTAGTATCTGGGATATTGATCAGATCTGACAGATCAGGCAACTGAGGAGTTACTGGGCTGGGATGCTCATGGGTAATGGGCTGAGCATCGCTGAAATGGGGACAGGAGAAGAACATTGAGTTGGGGATCCTGGAAAGGTCTTCACGGTAGATAAATCATTGTCATTATCATGATACAAGCAGAGAATACATCAAGTCGAGGGATAACATAGCAAATCTGTGTGGCACAGAGGATGGACATGCCATCTTTGCTTGGGATTGGGAAGACCTGCTTGCAAATTCTGAATCTACCTTGTGTAAACTTGGGCAGCCTCTCTCAGCTTCAGTGTCCCCATGGATAAACTGGAGACCATTGTAGTACTCCCTTCACAGCACTGTATTGTGAAGATTCAAGGAGATGATGAATATAAAGGGCTTAGCACAGTGCGGGGCACACAGTGGTGCTGGGCGAATTGGCTGCCGTTACCTCTGGGGACTGGAAATCAAAAGCGTAGGAAACCCCTCCGACTGGGCTCCAGAGATTCAGCTGGAGGGGGATCGTCATATATTTGTGGATAGAAATACATGTGCAAAAACATGGATTGTTAGTAATTTTTATTTTCTGCTTTCTATGTTTTAGTACTTTCAAAGTTCCCTTATGGTGAACTTATATCCCCTTTATAATCAGAAAAAAAGGAGGTTTTAAAAAAACTAAATGAATATCTCCGATGGGGCAAACACAGGATTGTGAGCTGTGGATGCTTTGTCTGTGTCCCGTGACATGTGTGAATCCTGTAACCCTTGACTGCTGTCAAGGGCCTTCTTCAGATGATGGGTGAGAGAAGAGGGCTGTTTCCTCATCTCTCAGAGCTGTGGAGGGCAGGCTTCGGGCTGGTGAAGCTCCCCTCTGCTTCGCCCTGTTCCTTCTGGCCAGTCGCGGTCTGCCTCCCAGCCCCGCAGGCTCTGTGTGGTCCCAGAAGGTGGGTGACTCCGGAATTCAGACAGATCCCCACCCACAGAGTTGCTGGGCTAAGGGGAGCCCCGAGGAGCCAGCCGGCAGGGTGTCCAGTCCCTCTGCTCGCAGACTAACTCCAGCTCTGCTTCCTTCTCCATCCGCCCACGTGACCAGCCGCAGAACAGCATGCCGGACATTATCATCTGGATGATCCGGGGAGAGAAAAGACTGGCCTATGCACGCATTCCCGCCCATCAGGTTCTCTACTCCACCAGTGGGGAGACTGCGTCTGGGAAGTACTGCGGGAAAACCCAGACCATCTTGCTGAAGGTACGGCCTCACCCCCGTGTACTGGTCCAACTGCTTCCATGCAAAACCGCATTCCCAGGAAGGGGCTGCTTTATTTGCTGATCACGGGGTGACTAGGGCGATCGTGATCAATTCCAACCCATTTTTGGGCACCTTCCCCCAGGGTGGTAATTCCCAGAGAGTGGCCAGGCGTCTGCTGGCATTCGGTCAAGGGTACTTCTGGAGAGATCTCTGTGACGCTAATATTAACGTGACATTGTGAATGCCGTGCTTTCTGGCAGGAATTTCCCTCTTATTTCTAATGGCTCGTGCTAAGTAAGGCCTCCTTCCCTTCCCCTCTAGTGAGTGTTCAGAAAGTAGGAAAAAAAGAGAAGTAATAGAGATAGTCTGTGCAGCCTGTGCCCTCACGAACTGGTCTTCAGATTGAGAACTGAGAGTCTGCTGCTTTAGGGCAGTAGTTCTGAACATTTTTAGAGTCATGGGCTCCTTTAAGAACCTGGTGGAAGCTACCAGTGCTCTCTTCCAGAAGCATGCACATCTCACGTGCAACCCATGTTTAATACATGATTCAAGAGCTTTGTAGACCCCGTAAGTTCACCCCAGGACCCTGCATTAAAAACCCTGCATTAAAATCTGTGTGTGCTCTTAGAGAACCAAGGGAGGGCCGGAGGCTGAAAAGCGAAAAATCAAAACAGTCCCATGGGCATGGTTTGGCATCCCTGTCCCCGGCCAGCCCCAGCCCAGTTCTTTGGATTTGGGAGAAAGAAAGAAAAATCAAGAAGAGAAAAAGCAGCCAGGGGACAGTGTTCTTTTAAAACAAGGAGGTATCTCCTAATTTTTAATAAATGTACTCATTGTTCTTTAATCAGGAGAGTGAAAATAGAACCAGAGTGATTATCTTCCTTCACATATCTCTGGGTGGAATAAATTTTACTTCAGATAGAACAACAATGACAATTGTGTCTATAAGCAGTCGGTGGAAGCAAACTGATTAATAAATAAAATTTCGCAGTGTGTAGGGGAGGAGGCAACATGGTCTTCTCCATGTTAGGTCTTAGAACCTGGTGGATAAAGAGCAAAATGCTTTCAAGACAATGTTGTATGTATTTATTGATTTTGTTAACACTCATTATCCAGTTTAGGGAGATGTTGAATTTATAGGGGTTTTTTGCTCAAAAAAATTATTGAAGACCCCAGAGAGCTTTTGTCTGTGTGAGCTATAGCTATCAATATTTACTATAATAGAAATTAAAATGAGAAATTTAAAAAATATTTATTCATTTTAAAATAACAGTGATTAAACTCCTTGCATGTTAATATAAATTACATATTTTAATAAAATATAACTGCATTCTCTTTATAAAATTAGAAGAGCGTTTTACATTTTTGCAAGCCTCTTTAATGCCTGGCTTCACAGACATATAACTGGATTCCCCTATCTACTTCTACAGTTGATCTGATAGAATAAGTGGTTGGATTGAAGTATATGAAGAGGGGGTGCCTGGGTGGCTCAGTTAAGCATCTTTCTTTAGCTCCAGTTATGATCCCAGGGTCCTGGGGTAGAGAGTGCCCCCAAACCCCCCCATTTCTCAGCGGGGGGCCTGCTTCTCCCTCTGCCTGCCACTTGCCCTGCTTGTGCTCTCTCTCAAATAAATAAAATCTTTTTTAAAAAATCTAAAAAATAAAAGAAGTCTGTGAAGAGAATTGGGCCTCACGTTGATATGTAATTGGGAAAGGGAAGAGTATTTTAATATCCTTTTCAGATAATTGTGGATACACATTTTTAGTATAACACCAGACTCAAGTAGTAACCTCTAAAAGAGGTTTAAAAACCTCTAAAAGTAGTAATCTCTAAAAGTAGTAACCTCTAAAAGTAACCTCTAAAAGGTGATTGCAATATGGAATTTGAAACCATATCCATGAACTTTTCATTTTCAGCTACATTGAAATCCATTGGTTTATTTTGTACTTTGAATGGTTCTATTATCCATGCATGATTTTGTAATATTTAGCATTGATCTTTTAGAAAATATCAGCCCAGTGAGTTTTGCAGATCTTCCTAATGTTGACACATTTCATCTTACAACATTGAAAGAAAATCACTTTAATTAATATCACTCATCCAAAAAGTCTCTGTGTGTCAGGATGCTATCAGACTCACCGTGACAGATACAAGTTTTCCAAAATTCTTATTTTTGCCTGAAAGCCTGAATTTTATCATTGGCAACAGAATTCAGTCAGTTATTATACCTGAAGGGGCAGGCCTGTTTTATGTTCAAGGAAACCTCTGCCCCATACTCAAGTCTGAATAATCATATTTGTTTGTCAATTGCTGTTTCAAGTAAAAAAGATTTCCATTAAAAGAAAAGGCTAATTCAATTCACAGTTCAAGCAATTGCACAAGAGCTTTTTCTCAAGATACACATAATATGCAGCTTGTGCATACTTTCCCTTTCATTACACAAAATATGAAGATGTACTCACTGGGCGCCTGGCTGGCTCAGTCCATAGAGCATGTGACTCTTGATCTCAGAGTCATAACTGGAGCTTACTTAAAAAATAAAAAAAATTGGGACGCCTGGGTGGCTCAGTTGGTTAAGCAGCTGCCTTCGGGTCGGGTCATGATCCCAGCGTCCTGGGATCGAGTCCCCCATCGGGCTCCTTGCTTGGCAGGGAGCCTGCTTCTCCCTCTGCCTCTGCCTGCCACTCTGTCTGCCTGTGCTCGCTCTCTCTCTCTCTCTCTCTCTAACAAATTAAAAAAAAAAAAA